>DWDX01004341.1:0-11814 GCA_018245675.1 Agara michaeli
CACACTAATGATAAGTGCCATTCTGTTTACCTGCAATAAATTTTAAAGGAAACATTTTATTCGCAAATACGCGTACAGTCCTTTAGTTTATGGATAATTGAAACAAACACCAGTAATATTTTAATAAGATACAACTTATGATTATGTTAATAAATTAATGCTTACTAGGCGTATTGTGTCAGTTATATTTCATTGAAAATTGTGATGAATGAAACGTTGCATTAATACGAACAAGGGTCGATTCGGTGAAAAAATATTAATCACAGTGACAGTGACGTCGCCCACGTCGTTTTTTATAGTAGTGCTGGAACACATCTATAAATACGACCGACCAATTTATTCGGAAAGGCAGATTAACGCCGAACATAAAAAGAATTAGGTCGTTCCTCAGTGGGTGCCTTCAAGGACGATTTAGACAACCCTGCCGTGACAGAGATTAGGGTGGGTTAGGGCGCGGTGGGCGCACCGGGAAATGTCGCGCCATTTTACCGCGAACTGACGTCACGAGCCACTCCTGACATTTCGGCCGAAGCAACAAAAGCAGCCCAACCTACCCTCGCCGCTGATAACCGACAACTTAATAACCGAGCTCTTTGGTTTATATGCCTCACGCTTGCGATTTTACTTTACCACCTCAAAAACCTTGGCATTTATTTGCTTGCCTTGCCGCGAATGTTGTTATAATAACGTCAGGTTGCGACGTTATGGTGTTACGTGACTGGGGCGAAAATGATACGCACTGTCTTGTAAAACTGTTATAAAAAAAAAGTATATGAACTCACGACAATAAATAAAACCGTCGCGTCTACATTAGACTTACATGGGAAACGTCATGTGAGTGGGCGTTCCCCTCATGTAAACATAAGTTACAAGGTATAATGGTTACTGATTTCAAAGTCGTAGTCCGTTAAATGTCAATGATGACACATTTTTATGTCGCTTTTATGATATAGCCGTATTCCTTTTATACGAATAGAAAGTTTCATAAGCAAATGTTTCATATATTTCAAAAATATCATCAATTTCCTCAATTCAACCCGAAATAAATAATGTCAGTTAAACTGAGAGGTTACAGTGAACAAAAAATACAGACGAATTGAGAACCTCCTCATTTTTTGAAGTCGGTTAAAAAAATAAGGTTAAAATAGTGTTGCGTGTAAGATTTTTTTATTGACTCTCTGGGGGTAATAAACTCTGACGGCAACTGGTTCAGCGTCGAAAAAGTAAGCCTAGACATACAGAACATTACATGACCAAATCAAATACGACCTTACCTCACCAAAAGTTAATGTGGAAATAACAATTAAACTAATGGTGACATCGAAGCGAAGCAACGTACAATATATAGGGATAAGCTTCAACTAGAGTAAGATTTTCGAGTAAAATTTGAACTCCAGACCGCCGGAGTGCGAAGCTACAATCTACGCCAATTAAGCTATCAAATAAATATTAACTAGCTTTTGCCCGCGACATAGTCCCGCGCATATATTATTGTACAAATGTTATTATACATATAAACCTTCCTCTTCAATCGCTCTATCCATTAAAAAAAACCGCATCAAAATCCGTTGCGTAGATTTAAAGATTTAAGCGTACATAGGGACCTAGGGACAGAGAAAGCGACTTTATACTATGTAGTGATAGGAAATCATTGACACAATCCATCATTCATTTAGGTACACATCCGAGCATTACATTCGAAGAGAAAATAAGATTAACAACAGCTAGCTTGGCAACACATTCATATTGATATGTATTGTAGTAAACCGAAAGTAGATTCAAATTTCATTTTGCTTAAGCATCGTTGCTATTTATTTTAAGCAACTTCACACACAAAATGTGACCCTTTACGTTCACATTAGGCGGGGTTTATGTGAGGTGTTGAATTCCTTTTATTACGTTCATAAGTGATACGTGTCCATTATATAATTGTGCAAGGCCCAAAAATCGAAACCGTATCGAGTCCATAATTTAGTGAACGCCGCATTGCGCAGTTCCTACACTCATTTAAAATGAAGATTGAACTCGTGTGGGCAGTTTTAGCAGGAGCTAATTTATTCATATGGGTAATTCTAATCTTATTAACAGAGAAAACTCTTAGAAACACATCTTAAAAATGTACATAATAAGAATTACGTAATTTTATAAGCAGTTCGCAATAATATAAAAAAAAAAACACCTATGACAAGAGATTTTTTTCAATTATCTTTTGATAACTCAGCAACTCTCGTCTCTCTGTATTTTATTATATATGTAGAATAATTAAAGAGTAATTCATCGGAGTATTTAATTACTGGTACGTACATAGTTTCGGTTACGTGTTAGTAGGGGTTAATAACACTTTGCTAAGTGGTAAGTTGAGATCGATTTTGATACGTCTACAGAACGAAGCAACTTCTAACTGTTATTTATCTTAAAATCATATTCTTGTATGATGATAACATAAAACGAGCGAATGTTGCCCTCGGATCCAGTGGTCTGATGACCCGGGGAAGACGACCCGGAGACCCTGGATTCGAATGATCCAGAATCGATTGGTATGGTGCTGGCTTATTGTGGATCGGAGATGTTTTTCTCCGATTTATAGTTGAAGGTTAATTGGATGGAATAAGACATGAACATTATATGTATAAGAAAACGTTCAAATTTCTCGCGTTGAATCGGTAGTATTGTATTTCTAGGTTCACATTTCGCGAACAAAGGTTCAATGTCATCCGGCATTAATCGACTGCGTTCGTTCGGATGTGAATAATTGAAAATGTGTAATTGATCCAAACGCGTGAGAGTATTCGCAGCAGCTCCAACACGCCCGCCTCGTGCATAGTGAAGCATACTGTCAAGCCATGTCGTCATAATCCCCCAAATATTAAGAACTGACAATATCAAATTTAACCAATTTACAAGTTCTTAAGCTGCATTACGTTAAAATATAGTCGGCTAGACAAAACATTAGGTAGTCCATATGGATATACATACATATGTATTATGTGTATATATTATGCTTCTCATTTTATACATTTTCAGCATTTCCAAAAGGGACTCATGCATGAATGGCAGATTGATTGCAAAGTGTAGAAATGAGTTTTAAATATATATATATAACTCATTCCTCAGGAATAAGTTGACTAAATACTGTCTTCTGTGAGACTGTATTTAGTTAAAATCATAATTTACAATTCAGATGGCATACACACTCATTGACCTTACGTAATTAAAGAAACATAAACAAGAGTACATACATAAACAACAGTCTTTTAGCTTGCTATTACCATGAATGGATGGGAGGATACAACTGTATTTTTTTATTTACTTAATTCAAATATTACAGGATTGGGAAAATAGTACAGAGCTAGCCCTATCTGGTTCCAAACATTGAATATTGTCATATTAAAAAGTTTCTCAATACTTTAATTCATTGAATACTATAACATGCCAACGACAAATATGCCAAATGATTTTTTATTTAGAACTGCAACTACGACACGCAACACCGGCCATTGCGTTTACTTGAAGAGGATACTTGGCTATTTTTCCGTAAGCGGACTACATTATCAAACAATGTAAGTCCTAGATGTGTTAAATATATTTATTGTATAATATAATGTGCAATAGAGAACATGGTAAAGTGTTGATATAACATTTTGATTATCATTTGAATGATTAAATGATGTCTTTGGGTACAAAAACACAAATGCTATCGGGCAGTAGTCCTAGAAAAATCATTTAGACTGTATACTCTTTCAAGGCTAGGATTACAGCTGGCTGTGGTCATCGAGGGTGTCGAAATTTAAGGTACAAGATTTCTGAAAACAAGCAATGAACTTCTACACTTGTATTTAGCAACTGATGAAGCTAACTAGGTTCCTCTCCAAGTAACTAGAGTAGTAAGCATGACTTGAAATGTTTGCTTTAAGAAACCCCATTGTAATTTGGATAACAGGAATATATAAATATTTATTTAATAAGAACGGGCAATACAATCATGAATAATGACAAATTATCTTATTAACTTTCCAATGAGAGACAAGAACCATTTAATTATTAACCTCCTAGACTTGTATCATACCAGAAAGAGGAGCATGGCAACAGGAAACAGAATAGTTTTCATTTATAAATATATATAATAGTTTTCATTTTGTTTAGTTTTCTTACAAAAACAACAATACAGTTAAGGGCACATTGGACGCCAATTTGATATGGAATAAATTATACCTTTGTGCCAATTAACGGATAAATGTTCTTTTATTAGTGTGAAAAAATATTACTATTTTCTCTGTTACATGTTCTCTATTAAAAACATTGATATTGCAATTAAGTGGTCACTGCAACTCATGTATTTCCTACTGTATGAGTCCATTCGGCCTAAGTATATAAAATGACTATATATGAATAGATGTGCTCTGGCCAGCTGCCAGTATTACTTCTGCAAAAGAGATTCTAACACAATAGTACAGAAACTAAAATGTGCAAAAAATACGTGTAATATTTTACTACGACATCGGAACCTTTGTAGACCAGCTGCTGATGTTTAAAACAAATCTTTAATATTGGGATCCATAAAATTTGTCCAGTACTGATGGTATTTATAGTACAAATATTTAGAACAATCTCATACGTAATTTGAGGTATGTAAAAAAATATAGCCTATGTTGGAACTTACTGCCTCTTAATTGACAGGAATAAGCAGACTTGCATAGGAAACTGTTAAAACACGCTTTGCAAAGAAAAATCTGATAAAACACGTAATACTGAATGAATCTTAAAAGATGTGGGAATAGAAAGCGTAACTGAAAACACAACATTACATTTTAAATCAGCGAGATACCGCCAAATACAGCATCTTGGTTCAGACTATAAATAGATATATCAGACTTTCAATATTAAATTTTTGATGCAAATATTTAGTAACTAAAAGCACTTCTTTATTTTTCTAAAACGTTAAAGTGAATAATAAAAAAAATATTTTAAACATTATAACAGTTCATTTTTAAAAGTGAAAGTGAAACCTAAATACGTTGACAAGCATTATACAAATGTTTAAAAACTAAGTTTTAATTTAAGAAAGATGATACATACTTCACAGAATCGTATGTGGAACACAGTACAAAAACAAAACGATTTTTACAAAAAACGATAAGTTGCATTTAGCTAAAATCCTATAAACACAATCACAAAGTACACACAAACTTGCAGTACAAATAGACTGACAGCAGTCATACTTTTTTGTAACAGTCACAATACTACTTTTTTATGAACAGATTCTAATAAGGTTAATAGTGCTATTATTCCTTTCGGTTAATCATTATTTTAAGCACATTGTTCATTGTTGTTGAACAATTTGAAATCTTGATAGAGCCAATTATTTTTAACCTTAATAAGGTACGGCAATTATATAGATAAATTAAAAAGTTTGAAAAGGTTACTTTGACCAGGGAAGTGACATGTACAACATGAAATGATACTGAACTCTTGAGTATTCATACACACATAGTAATATACTATATGTAAATAAATATCTAAGATGAGAAATGGAACGGAAGAAACTTCGACAGCTTCCACTTTGACAAATACCATTGATGACAGATGAAGAGTTAGAAAATATAATTTACATACATTACATATATTCTTTGGAGATTTGTGTATATGCGTATTCAAGTTTGTTCCTAATCAATACAATAACTTCGTGAACGTATAATATAATAAAGACCTCAAAATTGTCACCTTTTCCACGGTCGTTTGCGACATATTAAGATGAATATATCTATAGAAAAAAAGAGGACTGACTGTCCTGCCTTTCCTAAAGGCTGGCAAAGAGAAGAGATCTTACGCAAAACTGGACTCTCGGCTGGCAAGATAGATGTTTATTATTACAGGTAAACAAAGAAGAAAGCGATAATTGTAGATAATAATTAAGGAATTCTTTGAGTACATTTTTTTTCATACGAAATACATGTTATTGATAAATCAATGTTTTGGACCGAACATGTACAAAATTTCATTTCTTGATCACTTAATTGTTTACTTTTGTTTTAAAAACAGAAAGAAAAAGTTAGAAATTAACAGTATACTTCAGGGTGTTTTAAAATGTTAAAATCTGGTGTTATTATATACTGATAAAATTACAACTTAAAACTTAATTAACGGTTGGTTTGTTAAACAAGTTGGTAGTATGTGTCGTTGAAATAGTAGATGTAAATATATGAATCAAATATTCAATCATACATGTTACACATCCATTACTAAACAATAATTTAATAGCCAATACTAACAACTACACCAGTGGCCCTCATTCGACTGGTGTAAGGTATAATAAATTTTCTATAGCCCAACAGGTAAAAAGTTTCGCAGTAAACCCGAGCTAGTTCGTTATCTCGGTGATAGTATGGACCTGTCGTGTTTTGACTATCAACAGGGTCAAATAAACACAATGCTCCTGTGCAAGGCCAAGAAAGCTCGGGCTCAATTTGATTACAGGTTCCCATATTAGTGTCATAAGTTCTCTCACTTGTGTTGTGATCATTAGTGCAGTCCTGTGCTTTGTGTTATATACTATATATATTATGCTATGGAGCTTGATAGTTATCAGTGTGCCTTAGTTTTAATATTGATGTTACACTTGATTTTAGTAAAACGGTGATTATGTTTTATATATGTTCTATGTAGTTGTTTAAAACATAGTCGCACGTTGTATAGCCTTTCATATATTATTTGAATGGATCATTAGATATATGCACAGCTGTTTGTTTGATATGTATACCACCAATCAAGACATATCAAGCTTAATATTTAACTACAACTTTACTACTCAAAGCCTGGTATGCATGTACGCATACTCCACTAAATGACAATCATTTGCCTTTAAATATGAAAATAAGGATGGGAATGCTCGAAGAGATTGTAAAAATAGCTTATTAAATACTCATATGGGAAATGATCAACGCTATGTTGCTGCATACAATTGCAATAACTATCAGTACAATATATAAAGTTAATACAGACATCCTTAAACATTGAGATTCATACAAAGCACTATTAAATTGACCTAAACACATATACAATTTTGTTCAGAGTTTAGATGCTATAGTTGCTTCACTTAACGGTTCATTTGCTGGAGTATGTCCATGTGTGTATAAGGTGGAAAGCTTACATCTCGCCACGCTTTTGTTTTTATGCAAGCTGTTGAACTCATGTAAACCTCACAATTACATCAAAACTTGTAGCGATTACCCTTAGATAATCTTCATACCCTACAATAGTTGACGGGTGTTGAAATATAAATTACAAGTAAACTACTGGTTCAATTCAGATACTTGTCTTTTTATATTTAGAGGTTATAAGAATTTTTAATGCACTGGTACAGACACGTTAAAAGTACAGAATTAATTGTGCACTATTCTTTTTTACCGCCTTTTATACTTAAGTTTTGATTTGGATAGACAGATATGCAGATACTAAAATTGTATATATGTAGGTGATTTGTCATGAAATAATTTAAAAAAACAATTATAGAATTGGTTGTGAATGATCGAAAAAAACAACAAGGAAGTTTATTTACAATCAATGTTATTTTCTTCCTTTAAATCCACTCTCTTAAAAATGTATTATGAACCTTATTTAAACATGGTACTGTGATAACACTGCTAGATTTGTCTGTTCTATTGAAAATTAAGTATAGCGTTTATGTTATTACGACCCATCATAATCCCTGGAGCATAATTATTAAATAGCATGACATTGTTAATATCAGCATGGAGTTTGTGGTGTTCCTTTCCGTTTGTGTTTATTTAACCGGTCGAGGTAAGTGGTTAAGTCACTAAAGATAACTGTCATACATTTAAAAACTATCGTAGGAACATTGTTGCTTCTATTACAGTTTTAACTACGAGGGTACCATTTCATCCCCCCTATACTTGATGCTAAATGGCAGTTCACTCCAGGACCACTTGTGGCAAATGACCACAGGAACCATTTCAAATAGTTTTTATAATAACAACAACTTGCCAGTGTTAGCCATTCAGTATTATTGGAGGTTGGATAAAGACATCCAAAAACTATTGTTGGTAACATGGAACAATTTGGAACCTATTTACGTCTATTATGGCCTAATATTTTGTACCAAGCCATTAAATATAATCATGCATACATACATACATACCGTCACGCCAGGTCCCTAACGGACCGGTCTTTAAATATAATCCATTTTTATAAATACATATTTGTATAGCATAGCCGCAGTCATTACTTTGCGTAGAGATTTAGCATGCTTGTAGAGACTGTACACTTGTAGAGATTATGAAATGTAAAATTACAACCCTTTGATACAGAGGCATTCGTTCAGATGCGTCACTGGTACCGCCGATACGTCAAACGGCATCGATTTTCAAACAGCCAGTTACCGTGTACAAAACCCAGGAGAGCAAAGTTAAGACGGACCTTAAACACGGTACACAGGAAAAGCCAAAACAATTGTTCTGGGAAAAACGTCTGGAGGTAAGTTATATGTTATTTGAGGATGCTGTGATTGATTACAGTGCTCAATAATTTTTTAATATGTCCAGCTTTCAAACCCAACAGCTTTTGATGAACTAAAAATATTACATTATTAACAGGCAATCTCAATTTTACTCAATGAACCATTTGATATAAGTCACCATCCTGATTTGCATTGCAAAACGAAACCAATTTTGAAAATCATGAAATCAGTTTTTCATTCTACGTCTGCTATTCGAATCAACTTGTCTTAAACAACCCGGGCAAGTTGGGTCTCATCTTTTCAGTATGACCAGCACCTTAAACAGTAAGCAAAGTGTATGTGGCGTAAAAGTTAAGGGCATGGATTGCAAAAGAACATTCTGTATAAATATACAGTATGCAATTTATGAAGAAATGCATTATTCCAGTTTTATTTTACAATTGCAGGGATTGACGGCCTGTGATGCCAATGGTGTTATCGGAACTACCTCTTTACCGAGATACATTAAACCATTGGGTCCTTATAATTCGGACGCAACAACCATACAGTCTCTAGCCACTGCACTTCACGTCTCTTCACAACCTATTACAGGTAATAAAAAACATCAAGCTCTTTTCTCTTATAGATTAACTAGCTTTTGCCGGCGACTTCGTACCGCCCCCGCCGCAAAAAATGTAATTATTGACGACATCGCATTAGAAACCTCAAAAGTAACAGTATTTTTCTGCTATATAATTGATGTTGTTACACATATAAACCTTCCTCTCGAATCACTCTATCCATTAAAAAAAACCGCATCAAAATCCGTTGCGTAGTTTTAAATAGGTATATGCACTTTTTTTTAATCTTCAAATAACGTGCCTACCAAATATCAGTTTTCGCCCCGCGGAGGGGGCGGGAACGGGTAGTTACAAATAAATCTTTAAATGCTAGGCGTATTCTCAACGGAAACCATTTTTTATTATAATCCCACCCGTCTCGCGTATGATTATGTATATGACGTATGTGCAAGCTGATTAGGAATTATCCTCATGTTCCTATGATATTGTTCTCAAATTTATCATTGTGTGAACTAGTCACGAGCTCTTCCGGAAGTGACATCCGAAGTTACTAAAAACGACAATGACAAGTGACAACCTTGCCGCGGTCTGTCATATTTGCGCACGCCATTAAAAACGACTCGTGTCATACCGAACGTGCATACTGCATATTTTGTTTTAGAAATATACGTAGACTGACTTAGCCCACTTAGCTCTATCTAAAGTTTAATTTTATTTTTTTGTTTTTGTTGTTATGTTGTTTTTTGTTTTGTTTGTTGTAATGTATGTGTTGTTTTTTTACGGGACGGTATGATCGCTCTGCGACAGTCTTTTAGTAAATAAATATATGACGTCGTCTGTCTGTCGTACATTCGTCACGCAAGAAGAATCAATGCGACGCTGATTTTCAGCGGACATCTGTGTTTTAAAAAATCAATGTAGCGCTCGCGAATCTTCAACCGTTACTTATCTTTTGCCATTTTCCCCGTACTGGAACATTTCTTGACTTCGTCATTACACGTTCAATCTTGACACAGTGCTGGTGACATTTCGGGCTTGTGGTGCATCATAGGTCCCACACTTCTGCTTTTCCCGTGTATTCATCAAGTGACGCGCACTGTGGTCTTAATGTGTGTTATAATATGTTCTGAAGCAAACAAAGGCTAAAGGCAAGCGGTATGTAAAGCAAGGCATTCCTGGGTCGGCGGCGCGACCTCGGGGACCATTCCGCAGTCGTCGCACGCACGCCGCGAGCATCCGCATAACCTTACACGTCCCTGCATTGGCGCGTCAGGCGTACAATGTGTTCACGTTGCCACTCTTGTATATACTGTATTTTATGTTAAAGTGTAAAATACATTTAAGGTCTACAATGGAATTAATAAAAAGGGACGCAGATACAGCAAACGGCTGAGGAAATATTTCATAGCGTCTCTAAGCTGTGCCGGTTTCCTTGCGATGTTTTCGCAATGGGTATAGGCAAGTGATAATTAAATTTTAAGTTACGTAAGTTTGTAGAGTTCGAGGTGAGTGCCAGGATCTCAGGATCAGGTCTATAGAGCCTTCTAGAATTCATGACAGATATACCAAACTATGTTAAGTCTTACCACTATCCAAAAGCCAATTACGTCCGATAATCCTTAGATGACCGAATTTGGATCGCATTTGGACCAATACACTTAATTCCTATTAACCAAAAGTAACACCTGTGGAATATAATACATATGAGAACATAAATATGTTGGATGATAAATAAATAAAAGCAGACTTGAAAAATGAATATCATCATACTTAGACAACGATCCATGAGAAAAAAAACAACAAAACTGGTGTAATTCCAGTGTGTTGCGGTCGGTAACGCTACACCACGTGGTTTGAACTCGGGTTTTGCCAACTCTAGTTTTGAACTGAATATTGTAATAGCATTTACTTAAAAACTTCAGTATATGTATTAACTTACTTGTAAGTCTGACACATGGCACAAAGAGATGTTATTATGAATGAACAAAATACAACAAACAACAACAACATACCATCACGCCAGGTCCCGAACGGGATAGGCAGAAAGTACAAAATACAAACTGACTTGTTATTTATTGTTTAACATGTGTTGCTTATTTTTTTATAATGTAGTGTTTCTTTAAGCACAATTTCAGCAGTTAATCCTTTTACGTTTTTATTCTTGGTAACGGATCTCTTTTTGGAATAAGAAGAGATACTCCGCCACTCCGCTACGTTCGAGTTGGCAGATTTTACATGGAAACATGATGGAAGACTGCAATATTTTTTTTGATTCCCGTGGTGTGTGCCCAGATTTTAACCCAAACCCACCTTAGTGGGTTATTGAAATGTAAGCCATTAAGGTAAGATATATTGTAAAATAAAACTTAAATCTTTTAATTTTTTGTCAAATTTTTCAATTAGCGTTTGAATAAAAGATACTGCTTAATGTTACTTAGTTCGCGACCTTTACCTGCCCTTACAGTCATTTGAATATCTATCTTCATTTGAATCAGTGAATTAGTGTATATCTTTATACTAAACATGAATAAATATCTTATATCATAAGGAAAGTCAGTATAGGTCAAACAGTATGTTTTAGGTACTTGCTTTTCGCGTACGGTATTTACATACGAGTATATATCCACATACGCAGAGTGTGTGTAAAATGTTAATGGCATTGCGACTGCTGTTCCAAACTTTTTTCTGCACTATACCTTTGAGTGGAAAAACGTAACATCACGCCTGTAATCCCCTAAGGGGTAGGCAGAGGAGTGTAGTACACCCCCCACATTTCACCAG
>DWDX01004342.1:0-11814 GCA_018245675.1 Agara michaeli
TAAGTTAATAACAAATAATACTACCACCGCTGTGTTGTGCAGGCAGACAGCGCGCAGTGCGGGGGTGTAGCCGAATATAACCGAAGAGAGCCGAAAGGAAAGGAGCCTCCGAGCTAATCAAGTAATCAATAAGCTCTCATCCCGCTCAATGCGTGTACTGCGCGAAAAGGAACTTCGTTCCAATATTTTTTGTTGTAAACGTAAGCAAGTATATATTATATACAGATGTTTTGTCTGTTGGAATTCAGCAGACAAAAATTGCAAGCAAAGAATTTCTTTCGTTCCATTTGTTTTTCCACTTTTGAATATGGAATTTTTCAACATATAAAAATAATCTACCGTAAATAACTGCTAAGTTAACAATTTTAACTGTAACTTTTAAGGTTAACTCAAGTAGAGATGCGACACGACGATGCGTATGTACAGTATCAAAAAACATAAAGCAGCCGCTAGGTGCATCAAGTCGTCATATTTTTGCGGCTTTAAAATTTAACGCGGCTGTGTCATGAGTGTAATATTGATCGAATTGAAAGTATTAGAACGCGTCATCCGTTGGTCACTATGATTATCTTTTTTGTATTAAGTAATGTAAAATAGGCTATTTTGAGCTCGCCTATGGTAAGTGAGGTACAGCTTAAGTGCCTCTTCACTCTTGTTTGAAGTAATGCTAAATTATTTTCATCTCTTATTGTATGTTGGCCTAACCGTCTTTTTTTCTTTCAAGTACCTTCTCACCCTAACTTATTTGCTATGGCGGGCGAAACATTCTATAGGGTAGTATAGATTTCGTGCTCTCATTCGAATAATATAGATCTTTTCGTGTAGGCAAGTTCAATTGTTGTCACTAGTGCTAATTATCTAGATCAAATTCAGGATTGAAATTTTTATAAATATAACACATTTTCTAAATTTATACATTGTGTTAATTAATTGAAAATAAATTGCGTATTCTACTACAATTTGATACTTACGATTATTACGAAACTTTCTATATAATCAAATACTTATAAAATCGTTATTCATTAATTTTGGAACAGCTCAATTTGTAGTGCTTCTGGTCGAAGGATGAGGTCAAAAAGTTTGAATGGAGTTAAATTAATATTTGTAATGTTTGATTTTATCACAAAAATTGTCAAAATATTTAAACCTGAAAAAATCTAACAGATATTTGGCAGTTTTAATTGTTATTAAAATACGTATTTAAGTTTTATTAGTACAATAAAAACAAAATGACTAGTCAAGATTAGTTTGTTAATCAAACTAGTAGACCTGTACTCATCAAATATAGACATTAACAGTACTTAGTACTCTTTCCTTGATGTGTTCTCCGGTTAACCTCCTTCTAACCTCGCATGTTCATATTAATTTTAATTTATACATGAAATGGGCAAAACATTACAAAAATAAGTGGAATACATAAATAGTACGAAATATCATAAACTTTTTAGAAAAATATCGAATTTGATATTCAAAATAAATAACCATAGTTCGAGATTAAAAATATTGGCACTATTCATTACAATTATATGAAAATCCATGTTCAATATGTACTTAATTTTATATTGATAATTTATACTATTTTAAACTTCTAAATGCGTTAACTATAAAGCGCGTTATTAAGCTGCATTTAATAAATAATGATAAGCATGGATGAACGGGATCCAATAAAAAAAGCAAATTATTAGCTGAATTGTCAGATGTGAAAAAAGTCACACGATTTTGACATATGCATGAGAGAATCGAAAGCCAACCAAATCAAACCATTTTCGAACTTTTGACCGCGAGTAGGATTTCATTTACAGTAGAACCATATTATCGAAAATAAATTGAAATTTGAGGTTATTCTAGTGCCTATTATAGGGTGATAATGAATATTAGATATTGTGCAATGTAATTAACTTTACTAGCATGAACATTAATTTTCGGAGAATATATTCCCTTTCATGAGAATCGTCATTGGGACGCCTGACGAGGTGCAAAGTCATCTCAAAGACAATGGATGGGCCGAATGCTGCCGTTACTAATGACTTTCAAGTCGCCTTTAGTTCAATAAATGAACGGCCAGTCGACGATATATCTCTAGAATTCTTCTACAAACCACATACCATAACGCTTTTGGCTGTGTCGATTGCATCGGTTATATACACAGCTTTTGTAAGGTATACAGTTTTAGTAATATGTATATAAAAAGGTAGTATGGGAAATTACATAGCATTTCTCATATTGCTTTGTCTAACTGTTATTAGAATAGCTTCATATCCTTCATTTTTAGTTTAGCCTGTTTAAACTGTGTTAATGTTAAAATCCAGATAAACAAAAGACTAGGTTAATCTTTTATAACTGAAATAAGAAAAAATTCTTCCTACCACATTTAACAGCAAGCAATAGTGAGGATCAATTAAAGCTATTAAAGGGTAGACAGGTGGTGCCAAGTGTAGGGCAATCAAGACATATTTCTATAAGGTGGTGAGAGAACATATCTAAGTCTAAAATTATTCAAACTTGAAAATGACACCTATGTACTTTTCATTATTTGGTAATTAGATTAACATAAAAATATAAATATGCTTGTGATTGAAACATATAATATTTTATTTTACTTGTTTTGAAGCATAAAATAATTAAATTGATTTCAGAGATGAGTCAAGCATTCAAGAAAATATATGGTCGGGTATATGTTGTGTAGTATTTTTTTTTCTAATAGTATCTGTACTCACATTTCCCAATGGACCATTCACCAGACCGCATCCTGCTTTGTGGCGAATAGTATTTGGCATGTCAGTGCTGTACTTATTGGCATTATTGTTTCTGTTGTTTCAAAGCTACTCAACAGTATATGAAATAATGTACTGGATTGATCCTAACCTTAGAAATTTTCATATTGATATGGACAAGGTATGTAAAATAGTTCAGATGTAATAATAATAATTCATTTTTCATCGTTCTCATGTTGCAATTGTGGAATTTGATTTGCCTTAAAAATTATTGTCATAGTCTGGTATTATTTCATTCTATCAGAGTACGCTGAGACAAGACTATGTCACACTGCTTTAGTGGTAATGTTATAGGCATTTGTAGAAGAAATTAAAAGCAGTGGGAACAAATCTCAATTGTAATTTTTTATACAGTAATGACCTTAATATACCTTTAAAATTACAATTAAATATACCTACATAGTTTTTCTAGCTAGTCCTTGTAAGGTGAGAAAGAGAATATTGTGATATTTCACTTTCAATTAACATGGTCTCTAGCTGCTTTACGCCATTTGAAACTTCAAACCTGTAACTTTTATTAATTCACAGAGCATAGAACCTCGAACGATATGACAATCTTAACAGTCTGTAAATTTTTTCCAGGAATATGCTGTGAACTGCTCAGACATTAGTGTAGCCAAAATCTGGTCCCATTTGGATGTGTTTGCGTGGGGCCATTTTCTAGGATGGATGTTTAAAGCTATACTCTTCAGGCATACAGGGCTATTGTGGGCCATATCTATTATGTGGGAAATCACCGAAATAGCTTTTGCTCATTTGTTGCCTAATTTCCTAGAATGTTGGTGGGATTCTATAATACTGGATGTTTTGATTTGTAATGGATTAGGAATATGGTGTGGCCTTAAGATATGTAAAGCATTGGAAATGAGAGAGTATAAATGGGTGAGCATTAGGTAAGTAGTTATCATATTAAATTATAAATATTTGTATTCTATTTACGGTAATTTGTTCTAACAACAAGTGTTAGTGTAAGAGTACTCGCATCTGATTTTTTTGTATTGAGTTTTATTTTTTTACAAAATGTACAAATAGATTTTATCAAACAATCAAATGTATAACATCCTATACATAATAATTTACAATTAATACCCAAACTTTTCACTACTACATATTGTAATATTTTTAATACATTTCTGTTACCAACTCTCTTACTTGCATTTGACATTTATGATGAAAAACAATAACCCTAATAGGCATGTTTATATCTGCTGATATATTAAGACTAAGATGATTGCACACAGCTATTCTGTTGATATTGTCGATAATAATGTGTCCAGCGGTGTAATAACGTATATCTTTCATATTGCAGGGATATTTCTTCTACAACAGGAAAAATTAAAAGAGCTATTTTGCAATTTACCCCAGTACATTGGACCCCAGTGCGTTGGTTAGATCCCACAATCACATATATGAGATTCTTTGCTCTTAGTCAACTCGTTGTGTTTTGGCAAATATCTGAGTTGAATACATTTTTTCTTAAACACATATTTGAGATGCCGCCATCACACCCTCTAGTGATCGCTCGATTATGTCTCATAGGAGTTATAGTTGCTCCATCTGTGAGGTGAGCAAATAATAATGTTGTAAGAAACTTGTTATATCACATAGTCTCTTGCTCATAATAATATCATATTTTATATGCACCCATTAAATAAGGATTTAAAATGGTCATAACAACATTAATGTAAAGATGCAGCACCTTTGTTGTATATATCACACATTACTGGATTATTATTATTATTACAGGCGTGATGTTACGTTTTTTTTTTACTGGATTATATAGATGCATTTATGTTTCAAACAATTATAATACGTCAAATGTAACTATACTGTGTGTGAAATATATACGTGGACAAAACCATAACTGAACTGTGTTCATCGGCTTAAGATGTGATCTTGTGTGTTCTATGTATGATTATTGAAAAAGATATAATCTTACCAAAGCCAGACAAGATTAGATTCTGCAAGATTGATCATTTAGCTTTAGTATGATAATATGTTAGAAAACAGTTAATACACAATGTTTCTTTTCATTGATATATAATTTGTGCTCATAGTATTTACTATGAACTATTGAAAGAACCTTGATTCTGTGCATCATCATAAAATAATAGATTAAGAAACACCACCTCGTTGAACATTTGTCCACTTAAAGCGAATCTTGCATTAGCATTTCTCTGCTCTTGGAAGCAGCTAGCTGGATAATGTGTTATTATTACATAAGACTAATAGCCTTGACACTTATGCATGGGGTGCTCTTTGCAACTCAGGCCTACCTGAGCCTGAACATCACACTATAGTGCTATAGATTAAAGAAAATCACTATTATTCAGCAATAAAAACCATGACCTGTTTGAGTTTTACGATATTTTTTGTTTCAGACAATATTACACATATGTTACTGATCCAAAATGCAAGAGAGTTGGAACTCAATGTTGGGTATATGGAGCCATAATGGTAACGGAATCAATGCTGTGCATTAAAAATGGCAAAGAGCTTTTTGGGCAAGCTCAAGTATGTAATGTAATTGTGTGGCTAGTCATTCAGATGTTAGTGTCAGTCGGTTGTGTCTATGGAGTTCTATTGTATCATCAATATTTTGAGGTAAATTGCACATGAATTGCTATGTTGCTATACTAATTATCACATTTCTGAAATTCAATTTATTTTTAACAATAGCATATTAATACTCATTGCTTAACTATAATATATTTATTATAATGGAATGCATTAATTTTATTGTGTTATAATAGTAAGTAAGCAAAAAACTGTTCTGGTTACATCATTTTAAGCGGCACTTGTCAGTAGTATGTACTGCAAACTGCTGCAGGTTTCACAGTGGATAATGTAGACTGATTCTATACTATATTGAGATGGAACATCAATAATATTTTTATTTGTCAATGCATTCAATGAACACAATAGCATATTATTACGTTAATGAAAATTACATATTAAATTATAATAGAGTGATGTATTTTCAGCCCAACAAAGAAGCAACTTTGGAAAGTCCTAAAAAGGAAAAATAACGATGCTAGAGGTAATAGTTATTTCTATGAGAACAACATAATATATTGTTTGTGTTTCGAAAACAAATGTACTGAGTCAATATATGTTTTAACTGTGACATAGTAACACGCGATTATTGGTTCCTTTTCTTTTATTACTTCAATAACTTTTTATTGTTTTATAGCAATTTGTTATGTGTTATTTATTTATTTAAACTTTATTGTAGCACGTAATGCTGGGGTTCAATGTATGTTCAGTGCATTTTACTATCTATCGCAGAATAACTACTGGGCCCGATTTAAAATGGTTCTCGAATAATGTGTTTTTTTTATTTTTCATTATTACGACCGCGTGATTCAGGTTTATCAAATTTTATTATGCTTATAATGTTTAAAGTTAATGGTGTTTTTGTTTTAGGTGGAAAAAATTATTAGGTAGCCAAATAGATTTGTTTGTGACTTGTGTGTAGAAATATGTGAGCTTAATAGTTGAACATAGAGCTGATAATTATCATATCAGAAGCGCCAGCAACAGGCCCGCTACCTCAGCAAATTACAAGTGTTAAAGCGACCACGATTTTTATGTTTATTGTTTATGGTTTGCGTCGAGATTTTAATTTATGTTCATTGCACCAATATTAGCCCTATTAATAACATGTCAATTGACTTTGTAAAGGACTTAATATTTGATATAACCCGTCGGTAATAACTTGAGACTCTAAGTGTGATGACGTCACAGCGGCGTCGTTGTACAGTGCGAAAAATTCTATTATCAGATTTGTAATAGACTACGAGACTGTTAGCAAAAGTTTAATTGTAATGAAATTGAAAAAGTACGAAATATAATCAACAAAACGAGATTGTTGCGTTTCATGAAGGTCGCAAGTTATCGCCAATGGGTTGGAGATACAGCACTTAAACAAAATGTAATTTGCACCGATTCGCATTATAATTTTATATTTCGAATAGAACAGGACACAGATTGACCTGCCTTGTACCGACACGTGCTACACTTTAAAGTATTGCGAATTGGCGACCTTAACGATTGCCAAGTCACGGACGGCAGATGTTGGCGAGGGTATTCAGAAACAGAAGCAGAAACTTGTTTTTGCTTTAACCAAAGCTTTTAAGGATAAAATACATTTTTCAATAGACTTTTTTAAACTCAAGGTGTTTTTGGTCGACACCCTGGGCGATTGCACTGTTTGCACACCCTAAGGCGTCCACCCTTTGTCGCTTAAATACCTATGTATTATATTCGTTGCCGCTGACATCACCCGCATCTTTTTCTCCGTGTACGCTTTTAGTGAAACGGGTGTTCATGGTTTTATTACCCCATTGAAATACGAAAGGGAAGCCGTTTCAAGCGATAACGTTTATCGGTGCAAATAATATTTTTTCGACTATACTTCGAAGTTGCTGTGTACTTGTGCTGTGGCTTCATTTATATATTTTCTATAGATCTTGTAATATTTTACATAACTATACATATAAACATTTAGTACAAGACGCTTCAAGAACAATCTAATACAATTTTTCATTTATCGGGGACACATTTTAAGTCAGTGCGAGTTCTTAAAATCGATTCTTAGTGGTTTCAGATAAAGCTGAGGCTTTGGTTTATATTTATACTATTATGCTAGTGTTAATTTATCAATAGATATTTATACAAATGTTAATTTCACAATTATTTTCTAACAAGATCTATGGTATATGATTTGATTATGTTTCTTGTACCTTTTACGAGCAATTCCTTTGGAGTGAATATTAAATAAATGAAAGCAAAAGCTTAGAATATTTAACAGTAGCATAACAGTACTTTAATATTATACATATTCAGTGTAATTTAGAAAGACTTGCGTGCTTCAAATGTTACGTATCTTTTTTGGGACTCTTAGTGTTTGGCCCTAAAACGACCTCTCCTATAACATTCCTTAAATTAGTTTTATTTAAGGAAGGTAGTTTTCCAAAAATCACCACTAGGCGTAACCTATTAAGTTTCCATTTCATTGGGTAAACATTCAGGGTCATAAATATACTTGGCTCGGCTTAACAAACTACATACTATAAAAAATCTGATTAACACTGGGTTTGAAGACGGAAAAAAGTAGATATAGAAAAATAATCATTATATTGTATGCGTTTTTACAAAAATGTCACATGTAATTATCATTAGCATACTTCAATTTTGTAAGAATAAAACGCTCAAATAATCAAATCAGAACTTTACAAAACCACATCAAAAACTGTTCATAAAATGAACAACAGTGGCAACATCGATTTTTGTTTTAAAAGTTGTAGTCAAAACGGACGGTTTCGTATGACCATATGTTGCGACTCAGAAACTATCTACCCTATAGTTCGACAAGCGCACTTCCAACACGACATACTTAAGTTGAATTTGAAACTGGTGATCCTGAAACAAATATTTCTCCTCTATTTAATTTCAATAGTCATTATTTAATTGTGTTCTCTTGACCAACGAAATTACTACGACAATTTGCGAGACTTGTAGCTTTGAAATTAAAAATAGTACCTACTGAATCTTAAGAATTTTCGAACTTATTTTTATAGTTTTTACTTGAGTTTGTTCTTATATGTAGCCAAAAGAGATTAAATTTGCGTGGCCTTCACGCTGGCCGGAATTAAAACTTCTTTACTGGCTGGGTAAACATTTATTGAGTGTCATCAACATCTAAGAACACAAGGAAAATACCCTTGCCTGGCCCCTTGGCCGATTGTGATGTAATTTAATAGGTTGATAGTTGGAAGCCTGGCAATTGCGTTTCCCCATGTTGGATAACTAGGAATCCAAAATTTTTCTTGGTGTGGAAAGTAAATAATTTTTCCAGTTTTAATTTCAATTTGAGTTAAATAATTTGTTTATAAAAATTTTATTTGTAGATGGATTTTACTGCAGAGTACGCAATGTGTAGATATGTACTTGTTAGTCGGTGTCAAGCATCGTATATGAGACACCTACTTACATTTAATGTATTATTAATATTACTATATAGTTATGAATATTATTTATTATAGATATTAAAATAGCAATATTATTAAGTATGGTATGAATAACGTATGTATACTTGATAGATTTAAAGCCAACACCAAATATAAAATTAACGCTGCTTTGACAGTTACCTCTTGTAGTATATTTTTAGTCGTTGTATCTTAATATAATATAAAATTGCTCAGCCACTAATGATTTAAAAGACTCTGTACTTTTAAAGAATGTGTTGTGTGTTTTGTATTGAAATGTTTTGTATATTTAGGGTGGGTGCACGTTATTTATCTACATTTAAAATAACAAATCAAATAGCTTTCTTTGCTGGGTTTAGGTACAGTACGTAAGTACTTTGTATTATTGTAAAGTCAGTTTGAGGAAGTTATGTTGCATTCTAGCAATTGTATATTGAGATATGTAATATTGTTGAGTGTGTAAAAAGGTAAATGGTGTCTTAGATTGAACTATGTGCTTTAATTAAGTGAAACCAGAGATAATAAGATTCACTAGTTTTCCATTTATCTCATTGGACAAAGCTATTTTAGTCAGCAGTAGAACGGTGAGTCAAGCTGTCGATTGTAATCATCAGAGTACCGTACATACCAGTATTGCTGTACTGGTGTAGCACTGGTCTTTAGTGCATATTGCAATATATTATAATAAATTGCTATTACACACTTGACATTTATAACTTTTAACTGAGCTTGAAAGAATGTGAAGAAAATATTACTCTGCTTTGCAATTTCTCTAAACGAACGGAAGCAGATGCCCTGTTTACATTTTTTTCCATATAAAAATTGAATTATGCTTAATATAGGTGATTTTGAAAAGAAACTGCTCGAATATAAAATGAAATCGTGGCAAGTCAAATGTTGACTTTTCGCAAAAATATCCCAAGTGACATAAAATCCCTTTATTCTTTATTCAGGTCAAAACGTTTTTTTATCCATAAAACTAGCCTTTGTATTTGTAAGGTAGTAAAATATATTATCGATATTCCTACTTTCGGTTTAATGTAAGTTTTGTAAAGCAATTTATTACAAAATGTAATAGATAATTTCCATTTCAGTTGTTTTTGTTACAAATAAAATAATATAAATATAAAGCTTGTTCATTCAATTTTCATTCCAATTCTCGACTGCATGAATATTTGTTATTAGTAGGTACTTAAAGATCTTTACGTAGTATAAACAAATTTGATTGCCATAAAACTGTTGATATATACTCTGTATTTGGCTTAGATATTACTGAGATATTTTTTCAAATGTCCTAAAATGAACAGTCTCCCATTTCGCCTTTTCGCACATAAGCTAGACACTTCTATTTGCTCTCCAATTTGCTACTGAGCAACTTGAACAGTATTTAAACGAATGTTTCGAATATCCCATGACCATTTTTTTTATCCTCTGTTATATTGTAGGTTTATATTCTTATACACTGCTCGTTTTAGTTTCAACAGATCATGTGTTAAACAAATAAACAACATATTATGTGTACCTAGACAAGAAAAATATGAAATTTTGATTTGCGTTTTATTATAGTAGTCTCAGCGGGAGAGATTAGAGAATTTCTGCAGAACTATTAACAATTGGAGTGCAGTCTAAAGGACTATATTTACATTTACTAGCAGTAGTGATAACAATAGTATCGACTGATAGAGAATGTCAACAGGCATTAATTCTGCCCACTGTACAAAGATTAAATGGTACTTAAATAAAAAAATATAAATAGTATCCTGTAAGTTTCCTAAATTCTAATGGGTGGCGGTAATCATTAGCAGTTCCCAGCATTAGCTAATAAATTATACTGCTAATTCACACACATTTAAGTATTATTGAGATATGTATCTACCTACACATACAGCAAAACTTAATGATATTATCGCATATCAGATAGTGTTTCAGTTAGACTAATCTAAATAGTTTAGTTCACTAGGACCAGTTATTAAATGTTGTCTTGTTAAAAATAATAGTCAAATATATCTTTACTGGTGTATTACATCCAACACAATATTAAATAGAGTTGTGAGTGTATAACAGAAATAATAACAAAATTCTTTTTGTATTAGTCTTAATTTTAATATTCCAGCAACCAATTTATTGATTGGTTGGTTCTGTTGTTTCAGTATTCAACTGCTGTTGTTCTACATTAAATCCATCAGGAATTAAGGCAAACATATATACAGGGTATATCCCATGTGGAAAATTTGTCTGCTTGCATTGCTTAATTCTCTTTAAGTTTGCATTTTTAAATATTTGCAGATATTGTTTCAAAGGTCTAGTAACTGATGAGTCTGTTTCATCTGTTTCAATTTTCCCACTGGATGTAACATTTTCTTTTACAACTATAACACCATTTGAAGATAAAGCATTCCTGAAAACAATGTTTAACATACATAAAGTATGATGATAAGTCTCAGTTTACCAACAAATAATCTAATCCAATAAATGATCTAATAAATACCTGCAACATATTAGGTATAATTCTAAATCTGTATCTGTCAAATATCCCAAGACCCATTGATTCCATATGATGTCATATTGTCTTTCAGGCTTAAAATCCTGCAAACTAACTTTGTACAAGGAACCTACTTTAATTTTGTCGTCACCGACATAATCGAGAAGAGAATTGATGAATTTTTCATCGGGTTCTATAACATCCACTGTTTCAAAGTATTGTATTAGCAAATGTTTCGTTATCCTGCCTATACCTGCACCACAATCTAGAGCTATATTATTAGATGGAGGATTTTTAAATGAAAATATTGAGTTTAAAAACACTTTAGAACCCTCTATGTCTGCCTGAGATATAAATCCAAAACCACCTAGAACTCCATCAACTGTGGCGGGGATATCTGCCCAGTATTCTAAGGACCTATCATAATTAATAGGGCTATTACTATCCATTATGTATTTCACGAAATGAAACACCGAATACGTTTACTCATAGTTTCATTGAAATATAAACAGCGGCTTTTACTATAAATTCTTAAATAGATGGGCAGTGGATATCGGATGGCTGTCAC
>DWDX01004343.1:0-11814 GCA_018245675.1 Agara michaeli
TACTTCTAGTTATTAGCTTAATAGTGAATATTTATTCTTAGGTCTAGATTATATGTCCAATGTTCTATGATATAAAAAAAATAGACATTTTTATTATAATCAGGCCTAGGTGTATAATTGCAAAATATGTGACGTCACAACAGCAGGGGGGGGGGGGCGATCTAACAAATGTGACAAGGACGGAAAGGGGTGAAAAAGAGTCACGACATTT
The DNA here is from genome assembly GCA_018245675.1 of Agara michaeli. NCBI lineage: Eukaryota > Metazoa > Arthropoda > Insecta > Lepidoptera > Hesperiidae > Agara > Agara michaeli. Next base: position 212 of record DWDX01004343.1, read on the forward strand.
TTGCGATTCAACCTGTAGATGACCCAAACATCGTGTGGCGTATAATATTTGTGATTTTTAAAAAGATAAATATCATCTTATTTACCCTTTCAGTTGGAATTCAGAGGTGCACTGGTCCAGCAAATGCGTGACGCGACCAAGAAATTGGGACTGACACTGGCCACGCTCCACTCGGCGGTCGCTCAGCTGGACCTGTTTATGGATGCTCACAGGCTGCGCGCGGACCGGCTGACGCACGTAGCGTTGGCCTGTTTGAGTCTTGCTGGTGAGTGGGGAGATATAGATTAACATTTTTACATGCTGTATGATGTATATGTATATATATATATATATATATATATATATATGTATATGTATATGTATATGTATATGTATATGTAGCTAGTAGCTGCAGATTATGAAACATTCTAATGGAAAATGTTTTCCGCCCCATTTGTAGCGAAAACAGAAGAGAAACTGAGCCGCGCGCCTACCCTCAAGACCCTGTCTAAGATCAGTGGGGTGCAGCTCTGCGGGAAGACCTTCAGACAACTGGAGTGGATGGTGGGTCAGCACGTGCGGTGGAGGCTGCTCGCTCCAACGCCGGTGACCTTCGCGGCGCTGCTGGCTCAGTATGTGGTGACCGACGGGGACTTGACCACGAGGCATCCCAAATTCGTGAGGCGATTCAAACGGGACGGTGCGAAGTTGCTCGAAGCATATCTGGATCTTACATTGTCTGGTAAGTGGAATTAATAATAACTAATAATGACTGCAGACAATTCCACACACGGCTATCTGATTCCAAATTAGGCAATTTAATGCCTGTGTTGTGTTAGCTGGACAGCTGATAAACGTACATATGTACGTACATACACATACGATATAATACTTTTATAGATATTTTTCTTACACCCAGACACAGAGCAAACAAATGTGTCCGATGCACAAACGTTTGTTTTGGGTGGGTATCGAATCCACAACAGTAATGTAATTGTAAACGTTCTACATTATTCCCAGATGTCCGTCTCAAGGTGGTGGAGTGTGTGGACGTGGGCTGCGCCTGCGTGGCGTGCGCCCGCGCCGACTTGGGCCTGTGCGCGTGGCCGGGCTGGCTGGCCGCGGCTGCCGGGAGGAAGCCAACCAACGTGGCTCCAATTGCCAGGTTATTGCAAAGGTACAGTGAAACACTGGTGCACAACTAAAAATCGTTGACTAGGTTACTTTATATATAGTGTGGTGTGTAGCTAGGACACTTTTGCCAGGATCCAGGCAGGGACGCCATATAGTGTTTGGACCAACGACAGTCTAGTGCTTATTGAAAGACGTGTTGACTAATTGAGTGCTTTATTAAGACTAACTTACATTACTAAACATAACATATTTAAAAGGGTCCTAGCTACACACCACAATAGAACAATTCTGTATATAATAATGTAGTAAAGAAAGTAAAACTGTAAAAAAAATCTATATTTTATTTATATTTATATATCTAATTTAATAATGATGATCAAAGGCCGAAATGACGCTCTCTTCAGAGCGAGGAAGTTGATATTCCTTTCCGGTCGATATCCTTCCTGAACCCTGGTTTTAACAACGAAGCGAATAACTGAACTGACACCTCGTATATCACTTGCAAATATACCACGAGCTAGTTTGACCCTTATCATCACGTTCCCAGGATGATGCAGATAATGAAATCACGTGACATGACCGACTCCGAAGTGGATCAGGGGTACAGCAGTGCCAGGACGTCGCCAAACCTAACACCGTGCGCGTCTCCGAGGTTCCACATATCGCCAGCGACCAGCACTTGCAGCACATCCTCGAGGAGCTACTTGAACGTCGACACGTCGTATCGCCAGCGTCCCGTGCGGCCTGAAACTGCCTACGCTGTACTGGACTTGGAAGACACCAACGTAGGTCCTAGCATAAGTGACATCAACGTCCAAGACTTCTACAGGCTACCCGCGGCGGTCGACATGACATGTCAAAGGGTCAACAACCCCGCCGACTACAGGTTCTGCAGGTCGAACAGGCTGGTCGAGGCGAGCTTGGAGACGGTGCAACCGTCCACCAGTATGGCTGTGAAGCGTGGCATAGATTCCAATATGGATATTGACAGGAAGAGGTATAGACTAGCCGCCCAAATGTCGCAGGTGGTGCTATGATTGTCGTCTAGTCGGGCGTCTCCGTGGTCTTGGACATGTTGCGACAGCTCATATCGGAGGGCTGGTCGTGATTTTTAACGGACGAAATGCACATACCACGTGTGACTATCAAAACGAATAGGAATACGTCTCTATACACATTGAAGTTCAAAGAATTTCTATATATTTGTTTCCCAGCTGTTGCTCCCGTTCGCTCTGATTGTATTCATGTTGTGTTTAAAGAAAATTCAGGCGACACTTTAATAAAACGAAGCTTGACATTGACGTTGCATATGGACAGAATATAATGAATAGCAAACAAATTATGAATCTATGAGCTATCGTAGCTATGTTATTCGCTAACGAATTTATTTACCTGAAACTAGAGTGAAGCGGGCATGGAAATGTCAAATTGTTAACAGTAGAATATGTCAAGATGACAGTACAAAACTGTCAGTCTGCTGCCTTAATTGTAGTTTTTCCGGACAAACCGACAGGCTGTTATTTATTTGTCTATTATTATTCCATCACGCCAGGTCCCAAAGAGAGTGGGCAGAAAGCACTGAATGTCAAATATCTCCACCTGGACAGACCTGGATAGAAAGATTTGAATGTGCCTTCAATATAGAGCAAATGTATAACAATATTTTATCAAAATCATTAACAATACCATCGTCATCGACGTCATTGTCATTGTCAACAAAAAATTCATCATTATCATTAACATTGTCAACAAAAATTTCATCATTATCATTTACATTGTCAACAAGAATTTCATCATCATCATTAACATACAGCTGATTACATTAATCAAATCCATCTGTGGGCCTCTGCAAGTCTTACTTCCGGTGCTAGGCCCTACCCTAATTAATACGTGTATCTGAATAATCCCCTCTCATCCCCCCATTTTGTGAGCACCGTTACAAATCGTGAATCGCGCATCGAAGTATCAAAGTGCCTCTATATAGTCACAACTTCAATTAGTGTTACAGATGTATATGTATATACATAAACATATAATGAACAGTACTAATAAAGAATGAAAAATAAAAATAACATTCCGATATCCATTCATTTTCACTCTCGAAGTGAATTAGAGATTCGATATGACATGTTATTTTGTTATTGGTCCTTTATTGGAGCTGTGTATATTTTTCATACATTAAATATAGCTATATTTATGATACTTGAAACAGATAAAGGTATGTCCATAGACCACGGATTACATTTTGTTCCTAACGGGCTGCTGATTGATCGTTGTAGTTGATTCAGTGCTCGGGGTATAAAATAAAAGCTTAGTTTTAAAAATGGCGAATAAAACAGTACATGTTATGCTTAAATTATATTTATATTAAACAAAGGGCGGGAAGGGATAATGTTGCCATACTACGCGTAAAAATTAATTTTGTTTGTCACTTACAGCCACCGATGGGTATATTCCGGTTTTTTTTTGGTTTAAATCTTCGCTGATGTCCAAAATTAGAGAAATAAGAAATTTAATCTATACATGATTATTTTACCAGCAACTTGTAATTGTTTATTTTTGGTTTTGCGACCATACCAAATATTCTAGCGCATTTTTTTCATTGACCACACACTACTATTTCAAAATGTGAATGACGCATGTATACTTTAATTATTGAGATATTCTAATAACGCATTCTTGACAGTGCAATGATGGGCATTCTCGAGATTTTTATGAACTCTTGTTCCTGTATAATGGAATTTTTCACCAGTAATCCATTGGTTTGCCGATTCACACTGGAGTAGCGTGGTCCAGTGTACTCCAGGTATTCTATGCTTGCGGGATAGAGGATCAGGCGTGTGAAAGACTACAGCCATACTGAAATCTCATGGCTCGTGTACTGCGGAAATGTTCGCTCTTAACACGCATAAGGTTTCTGGTATGTTTAGATTCCATTATTTTCGGGAAATTTACATCTGTCGCGATGGCAACTTTATTCGCTCTCTTTAAATTATACTTACAATAAGTAGTATTACGCGTTGGTGCGTTTCGATTTCTTGCAAAAGTGTAGAGCTTAATAAATAAAATAATTGAATTTACAGTAAAATAATACGTCTCCCTATACGAATTTTAGCGTAACAAGTAAATCTCGATAGATGGCGTGCTCGTTCTAGTGTCTAGTAAAGTTTGCTCGATTTGATACTATAATTTCGAATTTTTTGTACAATATCATTATATCGGTTTAGTTAAAGGTGGCGTATTATTTTATTTAACGTACTTTTTACTTTACTCCGTGTAAAGTCTTAAACTGTGATAATTCGCTCCCACATCTTGTAAGTAATGATTGATTTCTGGGCGATAATGAAGCTTCTCACCCTCGTACAGTTTGTTTTTAATACTCCTTAAATTAAAACTTATTTTTTGTGTTATAACTTCAAACTGCATCATGTATCGTATTTTCGCTATTTGCAAAAATGTGCTCCGGTAATACGATGTTGTTTTTGGCAACTAGCAACACCACGGAATTAGTGAAAGTGGCCGTTTTAATTTGAATTTTATCGTTCAGAAATCGATTGGAAATTGGAACGCGCTCAGCTGTTAGTTTAATTAATATAATATCAAAACAACGGCTTCGCCTGTAACGATATAACTTATTGAAAGACTTCACATGATATTGTTAACCTCAGTTAGAACATTTTATACGACAATTGTATGCGTGTCGATGTTAGATAGGTTTATTAATCAATTGATTGGTTCCACAACTTTTGAAACATTTTTTTTTTTTTCTCTATTTAAACAATAAACCCACAAAATAAAAACATTATATAGTACGACTACTAAGCTTGATTTTTCATATATTTTTTTTTTTTATATCATCTCCATTTAAATGTGATTAACACTAATATGTATCGGTATCGTAAATACAAATATTTTTATTTTGTAAAACTTCCAGAAATAATTTCTTTGTGTCTTCTCTGTCAATGACAATTGATCTCGGCACTGGCAATCCAGACGAGCTCGTTGTACAAGAGATACGTCAAATAAATTGCAAAAATGATTTCGTAAATTCGTACTGTTAATACATTGAACTTAATATATTTTCAAGGTTGTGGAATCGATGTAGCACGGTCGAAGTGCACGCAGTGACACGTTAAGTGAGTACGCGATTACGTTGAAGCTTTAAAAACGCATTTGAAATATGAAACATTTCACCAATATTTGATATTAATTGAAAGAATGAATATAGAGATCAGTGCGTGAGATTTCGGCCGGAACAAGATGATATGATAAGTATTGAGTATTGTTAAAAGTTTTTCGTTTTTGTAAGGCATTGATGTGTGATGGCTTTTTGCGCATTACTTTTAAATAGTCTCGCGTCAGCCTTCAAGAGTCTCTCCATTCGATTCCGGCCGCTATGAACCCAGCGACATCCCGTTACTTTCCACAGGCTATAAATAGTGCGCAATGTTCAATACAGACTACATACATACACTTACGTCGAGACGCCTGCCTTCGTGTTTATCTGTGGTGTGTATCTGTATTGTTTATCCGTGGACTTACGTATGCCTTCGTGTTACTTCATTCACTATGAAAAACACCAACCACAATTGCAAATCAGCAGATGCTCTTGATATATATTACACGTAAATGAACAGAAAAGTACGCAAATAGTTCACACGTCAATGTCATGAAGATGATTGTTGAAACAATATGTAGATAATATTATGTTTCCTTATATTATTTAGTGTAATTATTATTATTAGTTAGTTCTTTTTTTAATTCGCTTTTTGATATTAAGGTGAATGAACTAAACATCCAAATGAATATAGATTCATTAACAGTCAGTGTGTGGTCTTTAGCTGCTTCCTACTGTTTTAGCGCTGTGTCTATCTCTTCTCTCATATGTTGAAAGACCTCGGGAAGTATGAGATACAACATGCAGTGTGAACATACAGGTGTACCCTGATATTATTCTTGTTGCTTTTTCTATTAAAATCGATAATTTAAAAGTGTTGTACTGATCTTTACTTGACTTCTGATGTGTATCAAATTTTCTTCTCGTGAAAATGTTTAACTTGATTTCATTTCATTTGACTATTGCACAAAGTATTGGTACTTAAAGTATTACCATCCACAAACTTTATAGCAGACTGTACAGTGAATGAAGAAATACAAAAAGTTTGTTTGTTACCTATTATTGATTTAAAACATCACCTTAATATTAAAATCCCTCCAATGTTAGTTTAATTTTTTTTACAGTTGTCTATGGAAACTGCTTAATGATTAGAACAATTATTTGTATCGTTGATGCGAGTTGCTATTTTTTTTTAATATTCAATCTGTTGAATGACACTGGTTGTGATTAAAAAGTTTTGTTTTTTTTTTTGAACTTCGAGCCAACCGTCCGGTAATTATTGTATTTTTTTCTTAATTTTACATACACATTTATATGGTATCTGTTATAGGGACGGTGATTTATTTTTTTACGCGCAAAATATTGCATTTCGCGTCGTAATGGAAAAAGTTAAAGTGGAAATTATTTTAGTTCGATTTTTATTCATTCTAAATTTGAATTGGAACCCATCTGTGTCCCTCGGCCCTTATTTCGTCAGTTTTATGTCTCTTGTTTGTTCTTAGCGTAATATGGTTGTTTTCAAAATGAAAGAAAGTCATATAAAATTAACTATGAAAAAAAATCACCGTCTCAACTATGTATATTGATTGATATATGCTATATCACTCCTTTTACTGTTACTCATTTGTCTTAAAAATGCGGGTTTATTGTTGCATTACTATGTATTTTTATTTTAAATATAACTACCAACAATTTGAATGTTGTTTTTAATGTTTTTAACCCAAATCTAACATATTCAACATCTAGTAATAACTAAATGCCCTCTAGAATAATATTTCTAGGGGGCGCATTTTTTTATTTTGTTAATCAAACTTTTGGCTGCTACTTTTCTGACGTTTCACTGTGCACGAAACTGTCACATGCAGGATTCTTAGAGAATATTCAACCAATCTGCTCAAAAATTTTATCAACGGGTCTAGCCTCATAAAGAGAAGATTTATGGCTTGTTCTACTACGCTGGCTAAATGGGGTTTGGCAGACATCTTAAAGAAAATTATGGAGAACTCTGTAGAATGTAGATTTTCTCAAGAAGTTTTCGTTCTTCATTATAGCGAGTGACAGCTCTTTAAGCTGTAGGCGTCATAAAGTATAATATTCATTTTTAATAAAATGTCTAGGTCAAGCAATAATGCTTACAATGAAGAATGGCCTTTGTCTTCTTTCAATACAGCCGCTAACAATGGAATGGAAGATTTATACGCGATGTACCTACTCGAGATTGGATACGTTTTTTGGTGACAAAAGTTTCATTATTTAAGGTCAAGTGTATTTCACTTCAGTTCAAACGAAAATCAATTTTTGCGATTGAGTAATAAAGATCATTTTTGCGTGCGTTATATTCCTCTGTAGTACATGACTAAGAGCTTTTGAATCTGTTTTCAAGTAGGTGCTTAGGTATACTTTATTATACCTTTGTATTGGTAAGATTGATTAGATACCCCTTGGCAAATGCAAATGTTCATGAAAATTAAAAAAAGTCTGTCACATTTTTTTTAAAAGGCTTGTGTTTGACTATGAGCCCAGTAACCTATTCACTCTTGCCTTGAATAATCTCAAGTTACTTGTATCGGGGAAAATGGTAATCCGAAGGGAGTTCCATTCTTTCTTTGTCTGCACCAGAAACGATTTGCAGAAACGCTTCGTCCGCTTTGGAAGAGTCAACCAATGGCATACATACATTTTATTTTACACCGAAAGCGCTTCAGTAAAACCTTGCTTAGGCATGGTTCAAAATTTTTAAGGGTAAGATCAATGAAAAACAAGTTTGATACTAAAATAAAATTTATTGGATAGGTAGATGCATAGAATAATTTGTATTAAGCCGCAGGAGTTATTAACGGAAAATATATTGTTTTAGAGATTTTTAACTGTCTCAATTCCTCGCGTAAATTGATTAATACATTATAGAAACATATTTTTATATTAGTTGCTCTTGATATGTTCCTAATACGACAGGTACAACTAAAATATTTCTGTATTTGATACTGTAGGTATTGAAAACTTGCTAATATCTCCTATTGCTATCAATTGATAAAACACCACAAAATATCGATATTTACATAATATTACTTATCAGTAACGTCACACTTAATTGTATTTGTGCCAATTGTAAAGGATCCACACGTTTAAACATCTGATAGGATTGAATTCTAAGCCAGGCGATAGACCGAGGTGTCGTCGGGTGATAGGGTCGGGAGGCGCGGAGGGCGGCGCGGGGGACGGCGGCGGCGCCGCGGCCTGCACTCGCAGTGCAAAGCGCACAGCCCGATGCCAGCGCAGCCGGATAGAAACAGCGGCAATGCCAGGGTCCTGGTCACCATCGCCACTTGTTCCCCTCTCGACCAACGCGGCACCACCACGGCCGTGTCAGCCCGCGACCAATAGCAAGGGTACTTCGCTCCAACGTAACCGTAACTAGTCGTGAAGTTCTCGCAGTCCACCGCCGGTGGATACCCACAGCCTTTGATGTTGACATAGAGCACAGCAGGTCGCCAGTCCTCCGTGTAAGCTTTGTACTTAACGTGCAGCTGGATACATTTATAAGCGTCACTAGTGCAGCCTTCGCGACAGGAAGCCCATGTGCAGTTATCTAAGCCCAATCTGTCGTCGCGTCGTTCGGTTACGCATTCGGCGGGAGTCGGGTCGAAGTCAGCGGCCAGGGCGCTCAGAGCTGGGTCTGCGTACAACGGCACGAGAAAGAGGAGGGCCGAACTGCCGCCGCCGAGGATTGCAGCCAACATAATAGTTATGTAGCGAGTTAATTTCGCGCGAGTCTCGCCTCTACGACGAGACGGTCGCACGACCAGACGCTCCGAACTTCCCCCCTTCATTTTCTCTAGCACTGCGTCAACCCATGCTGGATTGCAAGCCCTGTCCCAAATAAAACTGTCCGAGCTGCCGAATTACAAGCATGCGCTGAGTTGAGACATGCGCACTGCAGTATCGCTAATTCAGTAAATTTTAAATGTGCTAACTATTTATTTTACGCTAACGATACCATCTATTACAGCCTAATGTAAGAATTTTATATTAATTGCGTTATATTTGTAAAATTTTGTTGAAAAATAATTTATTTCATAGCGTTCTTAGCTTTGCGACTGGTATGATAAGGTGACTGGTCTTTGTATATTACAAAATATTTACCTAATGTCTAACATTTCATAATTTAGTAATAATGACCTCTGGATTTATCTAACACTTACCATAGCAAGATGAATAAGAACAATTCATAGAATATACAATTACGGAAACAATTTTTATGGCTTTAATGGGGAAAAGCATAATCAACTGAACTTTGAGGTTTTTTACTTATTAACAGTATCGAAAAATAATAATGACATTCCTTTACTAAAAAGAAAGGTATAGATTCAGTTTACGATTCCATAAATGTAACTTTTCATATTCTTTGTTATACCAAAAATTAAACTCAACTTGATATATTTTTATAATTTATAATGTTAATTTAATTTGAACCGCTTCTTAAAATACATTAAACGCTACAGCGTTGCTTGGCGAAAAAATATGAATCTAAGCATAGAAAAATTTGCACACACGATATCTGTTTAGAAAAACATAAATTAAAATGGCCGCTGCATCGAGTGCAAGCCGAAGTTTTTTTTCAAGTAATCAAGTTTTTAAATGTTTAGCTCTATTTACTAAAATATAAATAGTTGGTTGTAGGTATGTCAGTTAGATTATTTAATTCCTTAGTAAGTTCATTAAGACAGAATCTATCGAGATATTCTCTAATAAAACCAGGTAGATATAAATAATATGTTCATATTATTACACGTGCTAGAGCATAAAAAATATCGTTGCTAAATGTAGTGTTGTAGTTAAATAGAAGATAGAAATGTGGCAAGTTTTGCTAATTTATTTGATAATTATGGTATTGTTCTTTTTACCCTTTAAGTTTTGTTACGTCTGTGTGTGTTACTTTGATAAGTTCATCCATTTATGGAGTAGATTTATGTAAATATTTCATTATGGAAGGCATAAAATACTTTCTGGGTGTCCAGTGGTTCACTGGTTATTAAATGACTGCTGAGCTGACGGTTTTGGGTTCCATTCTCATTACAGGACAAATATTTATGTGATAATCGTAATGAATCTTTTTGTTGCTTGAGTGTAAAGATATATATTTAAGTATGTATTTATAAGTATATATTTAGATATTCATATACGTAGTTTATCAGCTATCTGTTATGTTAGTTTACTTTTGCATGTTAATCATACAATTGTCAAACAAAAATAAATATATGTGCAAAATTTCATACGTAAATGTCTCCAATGCGTTTGTCCTTTGTACAAAATAATTAAATGTATTAGAAATCTAAATGTTACACACGCACAAACATACATTAGAATCATCGCTTTTAGGAGTACAAAGCAGATCCGTCACTTCAATGGAAGTCATCACAGAGACGGTTGACCAAAACAATCCGGACATAGTCCGGGATAAGGCGTTGACTCGTTATAAAAAGCGGTATATGAAGAGACAATGGGAAGAGACGACAAGGGAGAAGTCAGAAAATGGGGAGTCGGACGGCAAGAAAGTCTGCGATAAGCCCTTTGAAAGAATTAAAAGGAAAAAAATGGCTATGTTACTGGGATATTGTGGTGTTGATTATTATGGAATGCAAAGGTGGGACTTCATTTTTTTCAGTACATTATAAAAACTGATCAAGAATATAAAAGAGGCTGCTTGTAAAAATGTATTATTAAAAAGAAAAACATTTTTATTGTAAAATAATTAATGGTTATCTAAAATTCTTTTTTTTAAATAGCTGCAATAGATTATGCATGGCCATAATTTAAATGAAGACTTATGAATTTTCTTTCAAGGTATATAGTAGGCACCATAATGCATTATATTTTTTGATGTTAAAATGTACATTTTTCAGGAACCCCGGTGTACCTACTATAGAGGAGGAATTATTGAAAGCACTAAGAGATGCCAAGTATATAACGGAAGATGACTTTTCCAATCAACAGAACGCACAGTTTCAGCGGAGCTCGCGGACAGACAAGGGTGTCTCTGCGGCACGACAGGTGGTCTCCCTTAAACTACGTCAGTATTATAGTCATGTAGCTAATATGCATTTTTCACATGAAAATTGTAATGCGATCATGTTAAGCTCGAATGGTATTGCAGTAATGTCTTTAAAGTAAAATCTGTATCAGTAAAACCTCATTATGTGAAGACACCTGTATTCAGCAGTGATACAATAGAATATTGCTAAAAATGTTTAATTTGAAAAAAAACGTAACATCACGGCTGTAATCCCCTTAAGGGCTAGGCAGAGGAGTGTAGTACACCCCCACATTTCACCAGTTACGTTTAAGTCCCACAATGGAATAGGTGGTGAGCCTA
>DWDX01004344.1:0-11813 GCA_018245675.1 Agara michaeli
CCCGGTGCATGGCAATAGGCTCACCACCTATTCCATTGTGGGACTTAAACGTAACTGGTGAATTGTAGGGGTGTACTACACTCCTCTGCCTACCCCTAAGGGGATTACAGGCGTGATGTTACGTTTAATCTAAAAAGGTGGAACCATTGCAGAGGAAAATCCTCAAGATAAATCATTGTTATACATATAACTATAGCAGTTGAAGCAACGTGCGCAACAAAAGAAAAGACAAAGTTACTGGATTTTCCTCAACGTGAAGCAACATTTATCATTACAAGCCTTCCTCAGTAATCAACCTACTCATTAATGATAACCGTATCTAAGTCAACGTAGGTCTTTATATTAGAATACATAAAGGGCATACAGACGTGATAACGAGACTTTGTATTATTCCTACTATCAAGTAAAAATATCAAAAGAAATCAAAAATATCAAGCACGTCAAATCTGTAAGAATAGAATGGACTTATTTCTACTGGATGTTTTTTTGACTACCCTATTACAGACAGGCATGATGGAGTAATAATGATTATTATACATTTCCTTGATCGTGTACCTTTTTAAAAAAGGTTTTCCTGTTTTGCCATTACAGATAGATTACATATACCTAATGGTCAGTTGTAACTAAAATAATAAGAGTAACCCCAAACGTGGAGAGTCCTAATAAAAGCAATTCCATGCAAGAATAAAATAATAATAATAATAAAAGGCTTAGTATTCTAAATTATTTTAATTGACCATCAACTATCGAAAGCTGTTACATCAAACACGTAAAAGGGACCTTTTAAAATGTTAAAGTATACCATTATTATCTATGCAAAATTATTTAAAAAATCCCTGGTCTTATCTATCTACCACAGCTCGTTTAAAGCATATATATTCGTTGTTAAAATGCATTTATCTACGGTAATTGCAATCCTACAACTAATTGCACAGTATTGAACTCCATATATCTGTTAGTGAATAATGTCGGTACAATCCCAACGCTCTACATTTGTGAAAACAGACAATGAAATAATCGATGACTGCTCTCTAAAAGCGGCATCGAATGTAGGTATCAGTTTACGGCATAAATAAAATGTGCGACAAAAATTTCCCAATGTGATTTTTCCTGAAAATACTCAGTTTACAATTCGGAAAACTGCTATTGGCGTGCCGACTCTACATTCGGATTGGTCGGGAGGCGGCGACGAGGAAACCCTACTATTCCATTGGTAGGCTCCCGTGTCCCACCTTTGGTTGTGGTGGGGACAATCAACCCCATGTTTATTTTTGTTGTTTAAGTCAGTGAGCTGTGAGCTTTCAATTCGTGCGTTACGTTCGCTACGCGAAATTTTGTATCGAAAACATTTATTTGGTTCGTCAAATAAGGAACACAAATGTAGTGATTCAGAGTGCTGGACAGTGACAGTTACTATTTGTTTGTTATTAAAATAAGAAGAAGTGTACTTGTTATCCTGTTTGCTGCGTTTTTCGGAGATGGTTATCCTGTAAGTACCTACTAATTTCGTTTTTCGAATTTCATGAATGTTTCCTCATTTCAGTTATTTCATTGTACCATATACAATATAAGTACATGGCTGACATTTTTTGTTAAAGTTGATAGAGTATTACGCTGTCATCTTCTAACTCTTTCCTTATCCTATAATTCCAACTACCCTGCCCATTCATAAATAAGAATAGAGTAGAATATTATTACTTGGTATTCGCTTTTTGCTGTAAGGGTTCTGTTAAGTATATGAATTAGACGAAAATTTGAATATAGGGTGTGATTAAGACTTGTAGTTCGAGTATCTAGAATAATTTTATCCCGTCATGAACAAAATCCAAAAGTTTCCTTGATTTTATATATATAATAAGCGTTTATTTCTTTTACCGCCTAATATTAAGTATAAGTTTCATGAATATTTTACTTACGTACATGTATTAGTAATATTTTTCCCTCCTGTTTCAAGTTTCCAAGTAATACAGTAGTAGGTAATAACTTAAATATAAATAAAATCAAAACAGTAACAAGACAATTATTTTCAATCACCAGATTTTAGTGTTACAATCCTTTGAATTTTTATGTACATTATTATCTATACTTAAATATTTTTGTCTACAGTACATCATATTTTTGCTATAAAATACCTAATACAGATTGTTAAATCATTAGATTGAACAAAACAGATATTTAAAGATAAATGAAATCACAAGAATTAAAAAAGGTCATTACTTTCGATCGTCAGGTATTTTCTCTAATAATTCGTTGATTTGTGTATCTTTTTACATGAATTAAATGGTCTCAATAACTACACAGGTAATATTCGTCCATAAATATTATTCGGTAACTAAACAGTGACCAAGCTGGGGTAGGTCGAGGAGGTGTTGGGGGACGACAATTGGATTAAATTGGAACTCATTGAAATTATTACTTGTCTCCTCCCGCTACTATAGAAAGTAAAAAATTATTATTAGAGATCGATACTAAAGATATATATTGTATAACCATTTGCAGCTCAACAAAGAAATGATTGTTTGATTTTGCCTTAATTGTAAACTTAAATGATATGTAATCAAAATTGTAAAAAGTAAATAAAATGCAAGCAGTAATAAATTTACCATAAAAATTCCTGCTGACTATTTCCATATGCAAAACTATTTCTTTCTAAACTGCTAACAAATTTATTAAACTTTACTTACAATTAATTTTCTAGTCGTCTGTAAAAAAACTTTTTCCTTTTGCCAACTATAATATTAGATACATAATATATTAACATAACATGTCGCTAATTATCGTAACCTATCAAAGTTCTCCCTAGCACGGAATTAGAGGCAAATGGAGAATTTTAACAATGAAGATTGTAAATGAAAATGTCTCTACATTTCTTTAAAATAAATAGCTTATCGCTGCTGATAGCAGCAGCGTCTCACCTAATAAAAAAATTCCCATTATCTTATATGTTATGAAATATTATTTAATAAATACCTACTAAATTTGTTTTCATTTCCTTTCCATAGCCCAAAAGCTTGAATTTGTACCCACTTATTTGGATATATACATACATACTTATGTTTCAAAGCTAAAATTTAAAACATAGATTTTTTTAATGAAAATACAAATTTCTAAAATATTGTACTCGAGTAATTTGCATCTAAATAAGTGTTAGAAGAAGGTCATAATAAATACGAGTACCTACGCTGCAAATCGAATTTAGTCAAAAAGCTATCCATCTTACCTCATGACGATTGTGCACTTATTCGTTCAATTAAGACGTAGTCAGCCCCTTTAGAAGGCAATTTTGTAACAATTGGCTAAACGAGAGCTTTGTGAGGGGAGCGAGCTTTCACGCAGTCGTGCCAGTCCTTACGTCATCAAGCTGTCTGCTTTTGGGCAGGAAACACACAGTCACCGATACGTTTTGGCACAAGTTGGCGGTTATTAGTGAAATAAAACTGAAATTAGCATCTGGAGACAACATTTTTAAGTTACTCAGTTTTGCATTTTTTTTGTCAAAATGATTAAGTAAAAATATCGTTAAAAATTGTATTTCTTGTACATTAAGGCACTTTTATTTCATAATATTGCCATATGTCCAACAAACCAAGTAGGTACATTTCAATTTCATAAAGACCAATTTCATTATATTTGAACTAAATCTGATGAAATTGGTGAAGAAAGGTGTTCTTTCATACATTCTTCTTATTCTGCGTAGTTGTTAAATTAATGCACTAGTAGCATAAATAATTTGCATATAATGAGAAATTAATAACCATTCTAAAGACAAATACCTTCGTTGCAGCACCAGTCGTACGGATATGTCAGAAGGACCTACGACACCTGAATGGGACATCAACGACGCAGTGGTGCCTCGTGTATCTAGTTTTGACACATTCGGCGAGTGGTGCGATGGCCACGTGCGCAGGGTATATCCCCCGGGCTGCGAGGAAGCCCGCAGACACGCCTCTGGCTGGGCAATGCGAAACACCAATAACCACAATGTGCACATTCTGAAGAAGAGTTGTCTGGGCGTCCTGGTGTGTTCGACGCGGTGTCGACTACCCGACGGCTCCAGAGTTCATTTGCGGCCCGCGATTTGCGACAAAGCGAGGAAAAAACAGCAAGGTTAGTCAAAAGCCTTACTCTAATAAAGCCATACCCAACAAAGTATACATTATTACATTGTTGAACTTAGTTCAGAATAATCGAATCTCAATAACCAACCAAATTGCAATATCTTATATCAATTTCAATTAGCTCGGTTGGTGAACAAATGTTAAACGAAAAGCTTATTTTAGGCAAGCCATGTCCAAATCGTCTTTGCAACGGAGGTCGCCTGGAAGTTCAGCCATGCCGCGGCCATTGCGGCTACCCAGTTACTCACTTCTGGCGGCACACAGAACACGCGATATTCTTTCAAGCGAAGGGCGCACACGACCATCCGAGGCCCGAAGCTAAGGGTGCCAGCGAAGTCAGGAGATCGCTCGGGGCGGGCAGAAGAGTACGAGGTCTAGCATTAATACTCGCACGCGAAGCGGCCATTGCAGACAAAATTCTCACCGTTAAACCAGACAAACAGACGCCACAGAAAATTAATAATATACATCCACATCCGCAACCACCGCCCCTGATTCCCGATAACCAAAGAAGTAAGTTTTTAAGCATTACGTTCATACTAAACACAGTGTGAAACTTTAACGTTTTCCGTATAAAGTTATCGTATTGATAACGTGAAGTTTACATTTAACAAAAATATGATTATTTTTTCTTGTTCTTTAATGTATGAATATCTTTTGACAGCGCTTACATGCACTTGCGGCCCGTTCGAATGCACGTGCAGATGGCGGGCCGACCCCGCCGCCGACATGTACGCCGCCTCGTGGACGCCCGCGGAACACCCGTCGTACACCACGTACACGCCAACCGTGACGTCAGCTGCACCGCTACAACAGCTAGCTTACGATCCGACAGGCTTGCCCGCCGATGACATATTCCATCCTGAAGAAATCTTTCAGCTGGATCAACCGATCCGTTTAGACTTTCCGATAGAAGAGAATACCCTCGAATCGCCCCCGACTTTCGCGGATTTGAACGGAGACAACTCTAGACCGGAAGACTCTTACTGGCTGGAGTGGCAACGAGCGGCAGGAGGGTCTGAATCAAGTGACACTCCTTCGCCGGAGCTATTTGGCAGTGGATACCAGCAAGCTGAAGCGTATTGCGACCAACAAACTTACGCGAATCAAACGTATTATTTAGAGGAGGGCCAGTACTACCCTATTGAAGATACCAGAGATTCCCCAAACATGGAAATCCAAGAACAACGGTACTATAGATATGGCCAAGACTGTGCACAGAGCAATAATGTAGACATGCAAGGGTGGAATTACACAGACTGCGCGTTTACCGGCCACGACGTGCCGCAGTGCAAACAATACTACGACGTTCAAAATTCCCAAAATATGAACGCATTTAGTGCACTTTTATAATGTTACTTACTTTAGGCTTTATTTAAATTGTAAATTGTAAATAAAACTTTAGATTGTGTAATTCATAAGCAAAATCCCAAAAATATTGTTTAAGATAGTATGAAAAGACAAAAGTGATATTGTTCCTTCGATGTAGGAAAGTTGTTAGGTATAGCCCGGCGCACACGGCCTCCCTATGATTGTTAGTTCAGGACTGAACGAAAATATAATAAATAAAACGCATTTTTTACAAAATCGTCTATTTTATTGTATATATAAAAATTACATTAAAATTGTCAACTTTACACTTTTTAATTTCTAACAATAAAATTGGTCACTACAAAATAGTCCGTAAAGCGATCACACAATAAATTTATTATGCGTTTGCAATCGCAAAACATTTTTTTTTAAAACTGTCCACATGACGCCATCGACACCAAGTATCTTATCAATACATCATCCCATACACAAAGGCCCTCATCACAAGCTCCGCGGTACTTGCGACCCGCGCAACCACCGCGCCGGCAACTCGGTGGCTCCACTTACCTCTCGATATGATTCAAATCGATAACCTGATTACTTACGATAAACAATTATTTACAACAACAACGTTTTTCATATTTTAACACAAAACCTAACCGTATCCTTCACGTAAGCAAGCCGCCGGGGTCACTGTCACCGGCGGTGATGCATTCCTTCAATGTTACGAAGCGGCACAGTAGTGTCACAAAGCGACATACGGATAACGCACACGAACGGCGCACGCTCTATTTCCAACGTTTCGTCTTTCCTTCATCGAATCGAAGTCTGACAAATCACGACGTCGACGAGCGCCAAGCGAGCTTAGTTCGAGCTCAATACACGGCGATTAACTCATCGTCCTTGACAATAGGCCCCTATTTTAAATTAAAACTTCACCGTCCACTTTCAAATGTAAAATATTGAATATAAAGAGATTGAGGAAAGCACAGCACGTACTATCACAGCAATCGGCGAAGCCGATCGATGCCTCTAAACCGAGCAACGATTGCAAGTACACTATAGCGTATATAGTCTCGTCGGCGAGTTTAGAGACACCAGTAGCCCCGCATTTTAAGGCCACGAAATCATTTCAATAACAACAACAACAACACGAAGCAAATTTTCATATTTTATAAACATAACACTTTCATGAGGTTAGTTAAAGCGAGTGTACGTTTAATTTGAAATTGTTTTCGGACGCAATCATCTGTGCCTACACTTCTAAACAGCGTTTATGTGAAATATCATTCACGTTCACATCGTTCCGGGACTACTTTCACTTATTCGTCCAAAAAAAACACCAGATATTTTGACAGATCTAATAGTAAAAATGACTTTAACGACTTCCACGACCGGTCCGTAGCGGCAATGCTATGTTTCTTCAAATCACTATTTGTTTTAAACCCTTACATCCGGATATGTTGTTAAGTGTAAAAATGATCACAAAATTTAACCGAAAACAGTGCAATAGTCCCCTCAGCTACAACTAGTCCGTGTAAATCTATTCAGGAAGCAAAAATTCTAGTACAATGCGAGATCGACTGCAAGCGGTACCTTCGCCGAAGCCTACACGCTCGTAAGAGAAAAATCTAGAATAAAGGACGACCGCCCCGTTCACGTATCAACTATGACTTAGTATCAAGATAGTAGACTTAAAGATAGGACAAATCTTAAGGTTGAGTGTTAACGACTATAACAATTTTTAGACATAATTATAAATACTATATAATATTCCGTTTTATAGCGTTTATATATTAACATAATTTCTATGAGCAAAGTAATGCAATTACACATTGATTTTGTGCTATAGTACAAAAACATACAACTCTGGAATATTCAATATTATAAGGATTTCTATTAGACTATATTAGTATAGCTATAACACAAAAACGAAGACAAACGATAAAATTTGCAAATAAACACAAAGCGTTAAGGACGACTAAACATAGTTTTGTACTGTTGAGAAACAAACTCACTACAGCGAGATAACTCCGCTAGATCGGAGTATAGAGAATACTACTACATATTTCAACATAAAACTAATTGCGAATCACACAAAAATTAAAACGTAAACACCCCTTATTCGAAAACGCTTAAAAGCAACGAACGCTGTTAGCTAATGTATAATCTGTTTCGTTTCCACTTAGCGGTTTCAAATTGTGATAGAAAGGGACAAAACAGTCGATAACTAAAATAACACTATTAAAAACGTACGCAGTAATGAGTCTATAGAATAAGAGTTTGAATATAGCGTAAAATATTTGAGTTCAAATAGTTCCATACCTACTTAATATACATAAGATTACGAGACACACACTCGTTCAAACCGTTAAACGTACCAAATTCGAAACGATTAAATCCAAACTGGCATTCCATACAATGTTTACGGCCATGGAAGACTCGTTAGGTGGATTTATTGTTGACATAATTTTACCTTCATTTAAAATCGATGTACAATTAATTTCATTCAAAATCGTCGCCATTATTACATTCAAAATGTTTCCAAAATTGAATAGTCTCCTGCAATTATGGCATTCACCTTGTCATCCCCAGTGGCATCCAATTTACAATATAACTCGCACAATAATTCATAATTCAATCGTTATATTATCAAAATTTTAAATTATCTTACAATTTGGCTGCAACCTTTTTCGCGGCCGGGTCTCTTAACGATTGTCTTACTAGGAAAGTTAAAAAAACTTACGAGACGCCATAGATTTTAGTTGATGAATTTGAAGAACCAAGTGTATTGTATTTATATTGAAATATAACTTTTTCAACAAGTGAAAAATAAAATACAAGTTAACTCTACGATCAGAGAGCAGGAGGACTTTAAGCCCACATTTACCGTTACGTTGAGAGAATGCATAAGACGAATGCACTATAATTTTGGGGCATCCATGGGGAATTGAATAACCCTAGAGTAATTGACATTCGGAAATATCATTAAGGCATCGTTCCCAGCCCGTCCCCAGCATATTATGCGTTATGAGAACTAAGGATTTAAGCCACAAGAGATCCCACGGTTTAAGGGTAGTTTATAGACGTACCGAAAGTAGGATGGCAGCTCAATCGGGAGATCGTGGACAGATTTGGCGCTACACTCGAGGGATTAACTTTTAAGTCGTGTATTGTAATTTTGCATTTTATGTGCACTTTTCAGGCCTGAAAATGATAGCTACACAATTTAGTGGCCGCAACAGTAGACAGCTTTACGTATTCACAGTTCAAACTGGCACTTCGAAGTTCAGTGGGGTTGCGCCCGACCCACGGGAACTTCCGAGCGATACAGTCCTACACAGTCCTACACGTCACGCGCTCTCAGCCACATGAGGTGATCCGCCGCGGGGGGTGCGGCGCGCGGGCGGGGCGCGGTCAGGGCGCGGCCTCCTCGGCCAGCTCCTCGGGCGGCGCGGCGAGCTGCGCGCCGAGCTGCACGCCGCTGCCGCCCGCCAACTCCAGCTCCGCGCCCGTGCACCGCCCCACACTGCACTCCATGTCAGTGCTACGAGGTGCACAAGCTTATTATAATCACGCATAAATCGTCTCACACATGCTCCTTGTGTTTAGTGTATCGGAGGAAATATTACGATTATATCAGAAAAATTTTTACAAGAACACAATTCTATATGATTGGATGTTATGAATTGCAGTTCCATAGATGCACTGATTGAAATTATTTCTCGCACTGAAATTATTTCTCGTTAATCCCTTTACTGTTTCAACAAAGCACTGATTAAAATTAAATGTAACCAAGATTAATCATAACTCACAGAACGCTAACAGTGGAAACTTGCATCCGTGTCGTCTGCCACTGCTCGCTGGCCTCTATGGAATCCAGCTGGTCCTCCGCCTGCGGGGCTTCCGGCAGCGGCTCGCTCACCGCCACCGGCGACTCCAAGTTTATCAACGTGCCCGTCACCACCTCGGCGGCCCGGGCCTCCTCTGTCGTTGAACTCGTCGACTGACTAATGTCCACTGACTTCTGAATGTCTGTTAAGGGACGTTCATCGTTAAATATTAAGCATGACGGCAGACTTTTTTTGTTGGATCACGCATTAAAAGAGACCTTTTTACGACTACGATATAAATTTTGCTATCAATCGCTTCCTACTCCCATACTAAAAGCTCGGTTAAGGACACGGTATTACAAAAACGAATATCAAAATAAACATTCAAGGCTCAAACAATATAAACATTGGACAACAATGAAACGAAAAAGAAAACGAATCAAAATGTGAAGAGTGAAAGCATTGACCTGGAGCATGCATGTAGGTCAACCATTTCTTGAGCGGTCGACTGTCACCGAACACGGACAGCACGTTGCCCTTCAGCGCATCTGAAACGCAACGCGCGTGCACACGTGTTAAGTAAGGGTCGGAACATGCATGCACACGTAAACAACTAGACACTACGGCACTAGGGCGGTCTACAAGCGGAGACACGAAAGCGGGATGGCAAGGTGAACATAATGAATGGTCTGGAACATTGTGCGCACTAAATTTGTTGCGGTTAGATTTCGATTGGTATAACGACACACACAAAGTTGTTCGTCCTATAGTTTTTGTACAAGAGGAAGCGGCGACGGGTGCAAGATCTCTGATCGATTTAAAAACTGATGGAGACATAGAGACCATAAAGACTCATTTGATCGATATTATTAACACTTTATAAAGACTATAGGAGTTATGATAACTTAATGTGCCTTAACTCTGTTTAGCCTAAATATAATAGAAGATACTCAATGTATAGATTTTGTACAAATTAAATCATATTAATGTTATGCTGTAACAGTGTACTAATACAGAGAATAGGTTGAGCCGAAGCTTAGCGAATAAGTGTATGTGTATAGTGGCGTGTGCGCGGGGCGCTCACCGGCGCGCGGGCGCGGCTCGCAGCAGGCGGGCGGCGCGGGCGCGGGCCGCAGCGGCCGCACGCGCACGCGGTAGAAGCGCGCGCCGCGCGGCATGTGGAACCGGTTGCCGCTCTGCAACACGCCGCACGCTTACCGCGGGCCACTACACCTCGCAACCCACAGTGGATAACTCCACGTAGGGCATTATAAACAAAATTCAACACTGCATGCAATTATCTCCCGTGTAATCCAGTACTGAATTCCGATATTAACGGTTACTGAGATAATTTAACAAAATTAACGCTTCAGGTTAATATTTAATTGATTTGTACGAGTTTGTTATTTGTTACATTGTCACAGTTGAACGAACCTTACAAATTGCAGTGGTCAAAAACCTTACAACATCTGCTGAACATAGATCTAATTCACATGAATCATCATATTAAACGTTATTGACTGTTAAAACATCCCAATCAAAAACCCTACAATGTATAAAATAGTTAAATTGGTTATTTGCAGGGTTTCTATAACGTTGCACACTGACTACTGGACGACAAGTGATGAATCAATTATGTCCTTGTACTGGATGATTAAAATTGTTTAATAATCAACGATTTAGTAAAACGCTAACCTTCTTAGCGTAGCAATACTCCTTCGAGTCTACAGTGGCGATCGCATACAAGCGCCTTTCACTCTCATTTTTCAATTGTATACTGAGATCCAAAGCCGCCAGGCAGTCGCTGTGCACGAAGTACATTACGTTCGCCTCCTGAAACGATTTCTCTGTATCAAACATCTAGTAATTAAACAATGAAAAGCTACAAAACTGTAAGAATTACTTGTCATTAATAGTAAAATATAGCAAAAGTAAATATTACAATTATAGTTACGTACATATATTTGTATACTTATTCGGCTGTTATTATATTTTAATAAATATGAGCCGTAATCAATCGTGATTTACAAATAAATTAAATCAGTAACTAAATGTGGAGTTAAAATAGATAGCAGCATATAATTTCATAAGAAACGTCTTGCCGATTGCCGTCGCTACGCAGTCATTTTAGTGGCATAATAAGATTGCTCCACATCAATAATATGAAGCATGAGTATGGCAGCACCTGCAGCACGGTGTAGTTGAGGTGCGCGGGGTCCCACAGCAGCAGCACCGCGTTGCCGGGCAGGCACGACGACAGGCTGAGCGCGCCCGCCGCGAGCCCAAGCGGCGTGTGGCTGCGCGCGCGCACCCGCTTGCTCTCCTCCTTCTTGGGCGACGACCTGACAACACAACATTCGACATCACCGTCATCACCAACTCTTATCCCTTCACTATTGAACAGGATCCTTCCGCAACACGCAAAACATTGCATATTAAACAAAAGAGTGATATTACTTTGGGAGTGTTTTTTTTTCACCGGCTTTTTTCTCCCAGTCTACTATAGCCTGAGGGGCAAACAAAGCCGAAGTAATTAAGTAATTAAGATGAC
>DWDX01004345.1:0-11811 GCA_018245675.1 Agara michaeli
TATTACTACGTATGTACTACGTCGGTAGCTATACCTACGTTCATATTTAAGGTACTTAAGTCAATGACAAACTATAGAAGCTTTCAACGAGGTTATCAGTTTCGCTTCGTGATGCAAACAACCACAATAATATTATTTTAAATTGTTCAACATTAAGGTCATATATTATAAACGGCCTTATGTTGGATTAGCCGTACCTATTCTTAACACACTCAAGATTTTTTTAAAGTTTCTAATTTCTAAAAATTCTAAATAAATTTGTGATGAAATCGATTCCAATGTGCATTTTCTAATTTAATTAGACCACAAAATATAGTATATGTATACAATTCTTTAGGTTTATGTTATTGTCGGAGTAATCACCGCCAAACCGTCGTAGTGTATTCTTTTGTGATTGCGCCGATTATTTCAGCGGTGCAACAGGTTTTGACGGCATATAGTGTTATCACTTTCATATACGACTTCCTATGTCTAAGTGGAGGGCAGACTATCCCTTGTGTCTGTTTACATATTTTAGATGTAAACTTGTAGGTAGATAGGTATAAAAAATATTCATGAAAAACAATAAACTTTGTTGGATATTAATCTAATCTAAATAGTCCCGTAAAGGAAAAAACGGCTCAAAGTAAATGCAAATGATTTCCAATATTATTTGTCATTATAATCTTTATAAAAAAAGTATTTAAATGTAAATTCTTCGACTATAATCTGATAACAGAGTACATACAAATAATAGTGTAGTTAGATGATACCCAGTTCAAATACTTATTTTTATTGTTCCACTGTGGGATACAGGGTCTCCTTTATTAATCATATTGCACTATTTTGCAGTGCAGGATCTCATAGAGAATACTATAAGGGTTTTAACATTCTTCCAGACAACTTTTGATAGTGTAGAAAACAAAACATTTGAAAGTTAGATTAACAAATAGTATATGTAATGCATAGTATATGCATGAAAAGCTAGTTTTATATTTTATAAAGCTATATTTTATAGTTAACGGCGTCTCGTTAACTTGAATACGAAGCGATAACAAACATTCCAATTTTAAATTTGGGGAAGCGGATGTGTCAGTAACGCTACACAGGGCTATTGAATGTGAATGCGCACCATTGTACCGAGGGCCAGGTGCGAGTAAGGTGCAAGGATCGGATGGTCTTTCCCCTGTTGGCACACAAGGTTCTGGCGGTGACGTGCTCGTGACGCGGGCGCGACGCCGGCTCGGAGCTGCGCTCGCGTCTCGTTGTCACTGTCCGCCGCGCCGTCGATGGACGTTAACACCCGCGCCTGAGCGTGCACACATACAACACACGCGAAAGTTATACACGTTCGTCTTTTTTATTATTTGTATTCTATCGGTGCCCGAAACACTCTTCTTTAGAAAGGTGCACTTCACCCTTACATACGCGCAGTCCGGACAGTTTGAAATCAAATGTAAGTATTACTGTTTATATCTTGACAATTTTTTTTTGTTTTGCTGCTTTTCTGAATGATGTAATAGAACTGGTGTAATAGAACTAGTGCAAAAAAGGGAAAATTTAAAGTATTAAAAAAGGTTATAAACAATCAAATAATCTTACTTAAAGTACTTGTTCCAAGATGAAACAAAAGTAATTTATGCAATTTAGCTAGACGCGGTAATCGACTTATGATAACTAACTTTTTTTCCGGTTAACGTAAATCGTCGTATTATGGGTTTGTCTATGGATCCTTGAACAAGTGGAAAATCTTCGCAATTTTTAATTGAGGACTAGAAAAGACAATAATTACAAAGGCATTTCAGGAAAAACATGTTTTAATATGAAACAAAAGACATTAAATACGTGCACTTATGATTAAGTCCATACCTACTTATTTACATATAAATATATGTTTGTTACTTGCTTACATTTTTTGTCAAGTCGCACATATCCGATAAAGGAATACCAATATGTGGGACAATTATTTGCAAAGTTAAAAAGGACAAGCACATATGAACGATCTACATCATTATGTACCGAGCGGCTGGCTGGTAATACAGAACAAGCAAAAAGCCACAGGGAAATATAGAAACGATTGGTACATCAAAATTGTTATATAACGTCGACCTGTGTACGTTAACTTGAAATATAAACAGTTGTGTTGAAATTTTGCGGCAAATATTCATGAGATTGATATGACAGCCCGAAATTAATTAAGCTACTCTATCATGTTCTTTCCAGAATCAGATCGTCAATGAGTAGCATTAGTACCTATATTTTTTCCGTTCCGTTCCGTTACGTTACGTTACGAGATTTGGCAAAGTTATCTTACAGCGTGCAGAAAGCAAAAATGTATTGTTATTTACATAAGATATATGTTACAAATGCATTAAATTGAATATATCATTAATTGTTTACTTTCAAATTGTCAGTCAAAACAGATAAACTCAATAAAAGGTCCTAGAACGTGCTATTGCTTTTCAAGTGCTTCGCGGGCAAGCTCGACTTCCTTATAACTACATACATCAAAATTCAAATAAATTGGTATAACCCCTAAAAATGTAATAAATCGCTATCGAATTTGAGCGAATTACAGACACTAAACTTATTTAATGTATGTGTGTAAATGTATTACTACCTTTAAGGAATTTGAAATATATGCTAACATACAAAAATTTGGCGTAACTATACAAGATATAAACTAAAAAAAAACCTGCAAATGTATTGCCATCAAATTAATTAATTAAAATAATTACATGCCATATAAAACAGCACGAAACATACTCCAAATATATTTAATTAGAAATACTTTCCACTGCCGTTCGCATTGCAATCTTTAAAGATTTTGTACGCAATCGGAAGATGTAGTAACATGACGTATCTATTTTACGCTATAATTATGGATATAACGAACAAACCTCGTTTTGCATGTAATTCTTGCGTCGCGGACAAGTTATTTGCATTAAATTTAGAATAATGTTCACATTAAAGGTGACAAAGTATTCAAATACGCCGGTGAACAAAGCATATTATTTGGATTATGTATAATTAAACATGGATTATGATGTGTATAATTAAACATGGATTATGGATGTGTATAATTAAACATGGAAACTTCCATTCAATAGTTGCCCTTTTTTATTTTCCACCATTTGTCTGTGGCGGCCACAAAAGGCGAGAGCCTTTTTTTTATTAAAAAAAAAATTATCGTATGGTTATCGTCATACTCATGCGTTTTTTATTTCAATGTGATTGCTATGTGTAAATATCGGGCATTTCATCCGTTTGTATTGAATACTCTACAATGTGTCAACTGTTTTCTTATCTTGGGGATCCATTTAATAAATTAATAAATATAATTTTGTGTTAAAAATACATCACGCGTTTACCCGAATTTAAAAAAAAAATGTTTTATGAATATAAATAATGTTATTTTTGACATAGTATATCAAAAATAGCCACAGCACAGAAATTACAAAAATCGAAGTTTTATTAGAAAAACAGACCGTTCCATTTGTTGCAATAGGGGTGTTTAAATTTAATGTGTATTGTTATATTCGTCCATGTATTAATCTATATTTCAATGTATCGAGAAAGTTAAAATATATATTACTAGCAATTGTTCTAGATATACACACATAGATGTAAATTTGAAACATGATGGTTGTTATTAATTCGATTATGGTATACGAAATAGTGATGGTGATAGCGTAGTAGTTCGATATTCAGCCTCCTACTCCGTAGGTCTTTGTTCAAATCATGGCACGCACCTCTGACTTTTCAATGTTACGTGCATTTTATAACTTGAAAATTTAAGTATTTGCCACAACGGTCAAGGACAAGATCGTGAGAAAACCTGTACAAATTAGAAGTGTCGTTATAAAGTATATACTATTTTCTTAGGTCTGCCAATGCACACTTAGGCAGCGTGGTATAAGTCCTTCTCACTATGAGAAGATGTGATAAACCCGTGTCCAACAGTCAAACAATAAAATAAGCGAAAAAAAACCTAAATAATGCAATTTCAATAAACAATACTGACATCGATGTCTCATTTATGCACTGAGGTATTTAAACGTATATCTCCTAAATTGCAGTCCTTTAAACTCATTACACTAGACTGGAATAACTTATAGTTTCCCTTTAAATTAATAGCATTTTATACCTTTACCTAAAAAAAGAAATGATAGCCTAGTGGTTTGAAATTCAACCTTCCACTCCGGGGGGTCTGGCTTCGATCCTGGCACGCACATCTGATTTGTTACGTGCGTTTTATAACTAAAAATTTAAATATCACTTGCTATAACTGTGAATGGAAACATCGCGAGGAAACCTGCACACCTTAGAGATCTTATAATGTATATAATATTTTCTGAGGTGTGTGAAGTCTACCAATCCGCACTTGGCCAGCGTATTAAACTATGTCCTAAATATCTCATTATGAAAGGAGCGGTCCGGTCCAACAGTGGTTCATTAAAATAGGCGGAAAAGGGTTGATTGGTTAAGGATGTCATGAGGCATTAAGTTCCCCCTTTGTAGTCCTCTAGGTTACAATAAAGAATAAATTAACAAAACATCATATAATTAATACACCTTTTTAATTGAGGTACCGAGCTTTTTTAACAGCAACTAATGCTTGCTTGCCAGGTGTTGTGTACCATGTAGGACCTCACTAGACAACTTAACAGGTGTCGAATTACTATGACGGTTATGTTACCTTGGTTTCGTATTAGGGCCGCACTCCTGCTACACAGTGTTAAGGATAAACCATCTGCTGCAGGAACCGTCTCAATACTATAGTTTATAAAGTTCGTTAAGTGTCGATCCGCTTTTTAAGAGTTTGGCCTAAAGTGATTCAAGGGTACTATATAAAAGAAATGATCTGGACTGTAACCGCTATCAAAAAAATGCCCATAACTTTGAGAGGGCTTAAGAACTTATATACTATCAACCCATAATTCTACGATCGGGAAAACATTGTGAAACGAATGAATGAACAATAACCTTAATAGTGTGACAATAACCTTAGGAATATAACGTGGTATAACTCCGAACGACTTTAAACAAGACATTTTTTTTTAAATTTGTCGTGATATCTGATTTTAAGGAAGGGTCCAATTGAAATTGAGAGCTATTCAGAACTCTGTTTTGACATTTTATTACGTCGTTCGCTCCATCCGGCTCAATTGCAGCACTTCAACGCCTATACAGTTTGACTCTCTTATCGTGATTACAATACTTTACTATAAAATCTACTTTAAATTGTAAACAAATATTCGAGATCATTTCATGACAATGCTTAAAAAAGTAGAATTCTAAACTAAGTGGACATAAGGGGGATACAAAGTTGAAAATATCTTTAGAATAATTTTTTTTAGAGTGAACAAGTATTTTTTTGAGCAAGTGTGCTACATCGTAGGCCGCATAATCGCTTTCCATGAGGCGAGATCACGGCCAAACACTTGAACATAAAAAAAATATTTTTGTAATTAGTTTGCTGTTTTACTAATTTGTTAAGTTATAATTAAATTATACCAGTTTTTTTGTGTTATCTCATTCAATTTTAGTAAATTTTTGTTCCTGCTGACTTCACACCTAATTCCTTTTTACACTCCAGTTAGATAATATGATATTTGAAACGACAGTGACGCGAAAGAGTAAACGTAAATAACGCTCCGTAGCAGTGCACAACAGCAGCCACACGTAACATATGTAACGCAATGTTTGAGAACGTTCTATGGGATGGATGTCGGATGGTGGGGTGCGGCGTCTGTGGCAGTGGGTCAGTGGTTTCGCAGGGCGCAAGCGCGGGCGGGCATCGTCTCTGGCGCAACGTCCTTACGTAAAGCGCGCACACGCCCGCCGCACTCGCGCAGTGAAAGTTGCGGCTTCTCGGGGCCCAACGTTAAATACTGTCACCTTATCCACTGGTTTCATCGACACTCGTTAAAAATCGACCTGATCTTGGCCTCGGCGTACTTGCACAATGTTAATTGCGCTGCTCGCCGCCGGTCTGCTTGTTTGTGTAATCTGGGGGAATCAAATTTAAAATGGGACAAAATATTGTTCTGGTAAACCACAAAATTAGATTTCCTAAGCAAACGTTAATGTGATTTGCGTAACACTAACACACAAATATGCAATAAGTAGTGATAGTAAGAGTGTTACTTTCGATTTAAAGTGGGGACGAATTTTACTTATTACGAAGAGCAATTCAAGGTCGCATGTAACAGGCGATTGTGTAAAAGATGCAACCGCATGGAGCACAGCGTAACGGCCAGATTCGACGCTGTGTCATCTACGTAGCATTAATTCACTACCGCGTTAAGCACGTTCAATATAAAGTGGGTTACGCGTAGTACGGAACTTTTTATGAATTCCGTAATAAGTAAGTAATTTCTCAGTATGACCATCACCCGACCTTGCCTTTTGTAATGTCCTTCTTCATTATAATACTTCTGTTATACACGTTAATGCCAACGCCTTTTGAAGTTGATTTTTTAGTCTTTAATCGGACTATGTGTAAATAAATATTTACATAATATACCTAAATATTTACATAATACATTTCTAAGTAACGGTTAACCGCACAGTTGATGCTTTGATTGATAATTCACTCCTTATTATATCAACAAGATCTAATATTTCCTAGCAAGTATTCACATTATGCGATAGTAATTCGGAGAACGTGACAATAGAACAAAGCCATCTAACGTACTGCAAACAAACGTGCTACTAGACTTATATTTTAGTATCGTCAAGATTTTTTTCAAAATTCCATGGGGATTAAGAGAGTTTTTTTTATTTAAGATTTGGGTTAAATTCTATTTGACACTTAAAATTTTGATTTACTAATGCCATGTTATTTAAAAGCAACGAGAGAACAAAATCACTATTAGGTATTAAATAATTATAGTGTTAATCTCAACGTGCTCATTTTAAATTATATTGGTCATAAAAAAGAAATATGTAGCGTCTTGAGTGTTTAAGAATTTTTTGAAAAATAACTTCAATCTAAAAAATTAAGGTTTGTTTACGGAGTTATCTGTAAATTTGAATTTTGTGCATATTTTTTGAATATATGTGGAAGACTTGAAGTAACGTTTTAAGCCTTCAAAAAGAAAAAAAGAGAACTGTCAGGATGACATGTCAGAATAGAAGACGTGTAAAAAGTGTGTTATGATGTATCATGTAAAAAGTAAAAGAAAATAAAGAAGATTCAATGAAAGTTATTTATTTCGTACTAAATCCCACATATATTCCCTAAAAAATACAATATTTATTGAAACAAAAATATGTATTTATTCTTGTGTAAGTGGCGTTTCTGTAATGCATATTTCGATTTAGCCTAAATTTGGTTGTCTGCTTTTATAGTTTAGATTTTTTTAGTACTTGGAAAATATAAACAGATATGGCAATGAATTTGTGCTCACATTGATGTGAGATACGCAAAACGCTAGCCGTGCATCAGAAGATATTTATGCAAGCATGTTATCCGATCGATCCCTTCTCCCTCCTCCTCCCCTCCTTCTCTCTATAAAGCTGCGATGTACTTTGTGATGTAACAGCCAGAAAATCTCTGAATCACTCATTTTGTATGCAAAATCTGCAAAGTGGCTGTTTTTAAGGACAATGCCGCAATGTGTTTATGTGGTGGCCGCTTCCGCGCCGCCACGCCAGTCACCACGGCTAACCGCCATAACTCTGTATCTAGGTGTTTGCGGAACAAACACGTACCTAACGTCCTCCTCGTAGTAATATCTGTGTACGATCTAAATAATGTTAGGTGATCATGTTTAAACATTTATAAAATAGTTATATTATCTTGATGTGTACATTCCAATTCAGCTTATCTCACTGGAAAATGTTAATAATAACCGTTTCAATTGACCAAATGGTTACTTTAATTTACAATCCGCATCACGGCCGACTCGTAAAAGCACCTCCACAATTCGTATAAATAATAAATTGAGTATTTTGTAATTCACCTTTCATGCTCTTTGAATAAACAATAAATATTCGTAATTTGATTATACTGTGTGTCTTGTGAAGTATAAATACTGTAAAGTTCAGCCATTCGTGATGGAACTATGCTTGTTAACTGGGTCACGTTCCCAAACTCATTTTAAAGTTTGTCCTTAATATTTTATATGTACGTCGAGAAGTCTAGAGGAATATTATACTAATAGGAATATAAATTGTACCTCACAACACCAATCTGACAACACTGAACGTCAGTTTAGTCCAATGAATTAAAAATGTGACTATAGTAGAACCTTTCCCTAATTACCTTCTATTCTTTATAGATACTGTTGCAAATATCATTTAGAGCGGTTTTTAAGAGAACTGCGTCAATTAAAAAAAAATACTCCGATAAATGACACGCACTTTCTTTCACCAATGAAAAACAATAGCCTTTTAATATAACCGAAATTCCGAAATAGTAAACTTATCGAATCTATCTACAATACCAAAAAAATATGTAGTACTTCGCTAATTATGCCGTTATAATAGGTATGTCACCGATTACCACTTTTATTTTTACTGTGTCAAGTAAGTAATTAAACACAGTGATGTGTAGGTGCCGCCCTAAAATGATTATTCGCATTGTAGTTGGCAATAGTCACGCAATAGAATTTAGTCGCAACGCTTAGTCGCGAACGTGAAAGCGGAGAAACGACACTAGGTGTCTACATTATTTTGAATTAATACATGTTAATGTTCACCATTATTCTGTATTTTCTTCAGAACTGAGAACGACGTTTCCATTAGCTCACTCCACCTTTATCTGGTAATCAATTTCAGATATTTGGTACAAAACACTGCAAAGCGGATCTCTTCACGTACCATGGTTTTTAAAACTGAAACGTGCGAGACAACTACTTAAGTAGCCTTTAGAGTTCGATCTGGTCATAGATGATCTTAAATGTTTTTGGATTTTTAGTGAAAAACAAGAGAATCTGCAATGTTTCTGGCAATGTTGAAACATGTATACATTTTGGTTACTCTCATACACTCATAAGTTACTCTCGTTGTTTCAGATTTAATTAGCTGCTAGAAACGCCCAAAGATGGAGAGCGTGTACTCTTGGTACAAGGATCTTATGGATAACAGGGGAGGTAAGTTACAGAAGCATATTATGCATGTAAAGTGATACAACTATTTACCATTTCAAAGTCTAAAGGTACGTCTACGCTAGACGAGCCGCTCTGCTCGTCGTCGTCAAATGTGGACCTACAACGAGCCTCCGACGAACTGTCCTCGAACGTAGCTTTCCGCAGTGTGCTCGTGGCTGGTTGCGAACATGGACGAATTAGCTATGGCAGCTACTGCCGTAGCGATTATCAATAGCCGAAATCAGTCGTAAAGATAGAAGGCTAAGACGATGGGGATCTACTAGTATAAATATATATCAAACGCAGTCAACGAAGTAAAGATTTGTTATCTTCCTTTTTTCTCTCGTCGATATAAAGCCAATAAACTAATTTTTTTTGCACATCTCTATATCCTTGCCAAGTCCTGGGATGTACGAGACCATGCATCATTCTTCCTATTTTTCTACGGTAATATTTTGGATCAAGTAACATTAGATTATTTTGGAACAATTCAATTAATTGCTAACAAACTACTTCGGAAAACGTTTTCATGATGGTCAACTCGAGCGAACAGTCTATCCTGTAAACTGTAGAAGCCAAAAATATTTCTAAACTTGTATGTATCTACACAACTGCCCCATTATGAGACGTTCTAATACAAATAGTACTAGCTAGTAGTCATTGTCTCTCCTAGACAAATAAATCCTACCATAATGAATAATTATGGTAGGATTAATTTGGGGTTTATATTATAATAAATAAATATGTATATGGAAATATACATGTGATATAGCTTTATTTATATGTCGAGTAATTGATTTGAGTAAATTTATTCAGCGTTCTGTAACCAGTGTACAGGGTTATTTCATGTACACAGTCATTAACATCAGCCGAAGTACGTAGTCATTGACCTCAAAGGTAAAAACCTTTATATGTTTAGGTTTTATAAAAATATTTGGCCGGGACCGTTTGTGTTATGAGTTCAAAGTTCATTGTATGTTCGGTCATGGGACAATTACGTATATTGAAACTTAAAAGCAGCCGCTGTTCACTCGCACGGTAGTATTTCAATTAAAAGTGGCCGAATTAACAATTTTTACAAACATATGTGGATACGGCCATTTTTAAAATATGACCAAAATATTAAGCAAAGCGTAGCAAGTAGCTCACGTTGAAAAATGTTTGTTTCATCTTACGTGTTTATAAAAAATAGTTAATATTACAATAATACGTAATCTGTAAAGAACATGAGGAATGAGTCTCTTCTAGCTTCGGAAAGAGACTCATGGTCAGCGTGTCCCTGTCTAGACGACGTCTGTTTTAAAGTCATTGCAGTCTGTGGAGCATTGACAACATGATTAGGTTATTAGATTGAAAACTGACTCGAAAGCGGTATTGATTTGTAATAAAAAAATCAACAGGCATAATAATCTCTGGCGATCGATGTTTGTCATCATGTATAAGATAAATAGAAAAAGATTACCTAGACGAAGTTACATAAAGTTTGTCAGAGTCAATGGTGGGTCTTGCATAATTAATAACGACCTGACCGGGTGGGACTTGAATTGATGTGCAGAAAGCCTTTAAATTTCTTATTGGGCATTATGTTAGGCACAGTTAGGTAGTTGAACATGTGTTAGTTATACTTGTAGGTATATTCCAGTCTTAAGACAGTGGTTGCCTTTTAGACGTACAACTATACTAGATCGGTGACATTGTTCAATATGGACTAAATGTTCAAATAGTATAATTGTCTAAGTTTATTTCGTAAAATATTATTCACTTTATGGTAATCTACTTATACTATTTTTTATTTTAAAATATACGGAAATATATAAATTTATGTACGTTATTCGGCCTTACCCCAAAGCATGCGGTAACATCTCCGGCCAGAGTTATGCCAACTGAAGCGCCGGATTAGCAACCTTCGGATTGTGACGCATGAAAGCACTTCATATTGTCAATTGTTGACATCATTCAATACCGTGCTAAATATTTATATCCACATTTGTGCAAATCTTAGGAAAAGGTAGCCCGGCACTTATGCTTACTTAGTTCGACCAATATTGACAATCGTCGGCGTCACTTCATCACTTCTATTCTAAGTGCATATTGTTTTTATGCTTCTATCAACATCTTAACAAACAGGAAATTGAAGCATCTTGAATATCATAATTATGTAAGCAATAGTGGAATCGTAATACATATATGTTAAGGTGTATATTATTCTAATGGCCTGTTACTGGCTGAATAGCGGTACCTAATAATGCTTCGTGTTATTAAAATTAACTCTTAATTTATCAAAAATTCAATAATTGTATAAAGGCATTTTTTATTTTCTGAATATTTCAATTCTCAAAAATGCATTATTGTGACTTAAGAACGTACTTATTATATTTAAATATTAGATAGGTATATGAAAATGTTCTAATATAAATAGGTCAGATTGCTTTAAATTCTAACGATATTTCAAAATATCGTAAACATAAATACGATTCTTCTTTTATCGTTGACATTACCATTTTTTTTATCTTGTCGGGAAAACCTGCATATAATAAAAATAATTTACATATAGCCTAAGATCCCTCCATACAACGACCTTCACCGAGCCGGTTAATGGATGAAACGTATTTTATGTCAAATTAAGTATGCCAATAAACATATTGCAAATGGGTTGGCGAAACAATTTCAGTCCAGTATATGTTTAATTTACAATTTAAAAGTCATTTTTTTGGGCAAATTGTAACGGCATGGT
>DWDX01004346.1:0-11810 GCA_018245675.1 Agara michaeli
GTCTGTCTGTCTGTCTGTCTGTCTGTCTGTCTGTCTGTCTGTCTGTCTGTCTGTCTGTCTGTCTGTCTGTCTGTGTCTGTCTATTTATCTATCTATCTATCTATCTATCTCTCTCTCTCTCTCTCGCTCCTTCTCATACTTGTTATTATATCACTGCTCCACAATCTTATAATACTGTGTATTCTTTTCAAACTTTTTTAATCAAACGGAAGATATATATTTTTAAAGAGGCAAAAATCCTACTTTTCTAAATTGTACTCATTTTCATAGACAAATTCCAAATATTTAAGGATATGTTAATGGATAAGTTTCGATCAAATCCCAAAAAGTGTTATACACATTCTAAATGACATTACCAAAATTGAGTAGATTCACTCTGCAGTTATACTAGAGTACCTATAACAAAAATATGAAAGTGTATGTGTGTGTTTCTTTGTATATTTGTTCGTCGATCGCACAAAGAATACCGATTACGTTCGTGTGAAATTACGCACACACACACACACACACAAATAGCAAATAATACGCGCATTAAATCGAAGACATGCGGCGGCAGTGTATAAAACTGGGATAGAGAAGAACACACTTACGACGGATTCGAAAGGTCGTCGTCCAGCGTCGTGCGCAGAGGGTACTTGTAATACGTTTGAATGTGGAACATTATGTTCACTTGCCAGCACTCGTCGAAGTCGAGCAGCGGCAGGTAATGTTCGTTGTCGATGCAGGTGACGATGAATTTTATATACTGAGTCTCCATGTTGTTCAAATGGCCGATCGCCATCATGTACGCGGTGTTGTCCTTCACGAACTCCAGCAGGTAGAGCAGCACGTTCGTGTAGAAGTACATTTCGTTGTCCCTGATGGAGCGCTCGCGGATCGTTGTCGCCGCGTTCAGGTCGATGTGCTCCAAGAGCTCGGCCTGCAAACGCGTGAGTGTTAGGGAGATTAAAAAAAAAAAAAAAATTTTTTACGATTTGTATAATTTTTTTCATAACAAATTTTCACAACAAACAAGTTCGCTGTAAATTTTTTTTTTTTTATAACTTAGGTACTTCGTATGAAATGCGCTATATTCTTACCCAATATTAGTATAAAGCGAAAGGAGGGTAGAACAGATAATTTTATTATGCATATTAAACTTATCATAAACTATCGTTGCTCTTAATAAAAATTTAAACTCTTAACTTACTTTTTTTTTTATTTTAACTTTTTTTATAACCTGAGCAGTCAACGGAAAAGATTTTTTTTTATGTTAGGCGATTAGCGATTTAGCTATTTAGGGAGTAGCCAGTAGAGATTTATATGTTAGGAGAGTTCATAGAAATATATAAATACATAGATAAGATTTTGAACGAAATTCGTGCGTAATAAATATATTAAAACTTATTTATTATATTTGTAACAAAAATGAAGTGTGAAGGATCTTTCGAGTTTCCGAATAGATTTGAAGGACAAAAAATCAGTTCATAACACCTGTTCTCTTTTCAAACGTAGAACACAAAATAAAATAGACGACTAGATACCTAACTACGACATAGAGACGACATAGAGACAACATAGAGACAGACACCAAGAGGAAACAGGAAGACACTGGCATGCGTTGTTTACGGAGTATTGTATTGTACGGGACACTACTACTTAAAGGTCAATTCCCACTAGCGCGGAAACAACGGATAGCGTCAAATTTGAAAGAGATCGTTTTTAAGGGAAAAAAGTTATAAAAATAAATTGAAATGTACAATATTGAATGCAATTATTAAAATAATATAAGCTTTTGAACGTTATTCGAGGTAAGTCGTAAGGGGACGACCGAGCACCGCGATTTCTTCTCTAACGCGGCAACGAACAATTTTATAATTCCTCTATACTTTGCACGTTAAATACCGGAAATTGAAGTGAATGTGCCATTAAAGTGTAATCATGTCGCGACGCTTCGCCACCGCTCTGCGCCAGTGAGTAGTGAGCCTGACAAAACGTCTGTGCATTACAAAAAGATCGCATCAAAACGCAAGCGTACCAGTGAGAGTAATGTTTCTAATTTTTGTCAAAGTTTACAACAAATTTACTAGATTTTTTTTTTGCTTTAAAACGCCAATGACAATATTAGTGTTTCTTATCGACTGTTTTGAAGGAGAGACCGCATTCGTTTTTGAACTTGCAATATATTCATTTGTTTTGGTAGAAATTCGATATTAGGTATTTGCATTCTGGTCTTGTAATAAAAAAATTATATTGATTTGTTTTTAATTTATTTCATGATTACTTTTACTACTGTCAATGGACGCGTAAAGGGAACGACGCTCTTGTATCCGCGCAATTTAACAGGATACCTACTCTAGATGAGACCACGCCCGGTGATCGACTAGACGACGTCAA
Organism: Agara michaeli; assembly: GCA_018245675.1. NCBI lineage: Eukaryota > Metazoa > Arthropoda > Insecta > Lepidoptera > Hesperiidae > Agara > Agara michaeli. Next base: position 2,377 of record DWDX01004346.1, read on the forward strand.
ACGCGATCATGTTAACAACGCAACAGTAATCATTCGCATTGTCCACACTTGGGCGGGCATGTCGCGGGATCGCGGCCGCGGCGACTCGCTACTTCGCGTTCGCACCGATATGCACCACCGTGACCGCCCGCCCCCCGCGAGACTCGCCGCGGCGAATGTTCCCAAAACGAATGGCCGCCGCTACGCGTGGCGTGATTGGTACGTCTGTATACGTTTTATATTAGTCGCTTATCGGATCGGACCGCGCGAAAATACACCGCGGCGAATGTCCCGCGGCCTGGCGGTTAGAACCCGACAAAATTGAAATCAACTCTATTTGCTAAGGATACTCCTGCGGGAGGTGGCTCACAGCGTCTTCGCTATTCAGTAGCACTATTCAATATCCATTAAACGTTGCTAGATTGCTACTAACGCGCGTCCGTTGCGGGTGACACCGGGCGAAAGAGCGGGGGTGTCGCGGGGGTGTCGCGGTGGTGTCGCGGGGGTGTCGCGACGCCCACAGCTTGGAGGCACGGATACCGGATAGTCATTACAGCGGACGAGGTGCTGTATCACGCGAGTGGCGATGCATAATCGTTGTACGTGGGCGAAGGTACGATCAGCGACAGCAACGCGGTCTACCGATTATCGATATGATTATCGATTATATCGCTACCGAATCGCTGCAAAAAGTCGCCATGAACGACCTCCCTAAGAGGCGCAAAAGACGATAGTGTGGTATGCCCGGCGTGCTAGGATCTCGAGGACCAACGTTAAACTCGCTAAAGCGCTACATAATTGAATTTAATATTTCATCTATGGTAACCTATTAACGCTAAAACAACATGATGATGTGCTGAATCCGTATACACAGAATTAGCACATACAGTTTTCTTTTCGTTTCGCTAGCACTCCTAAGAATTACATGAAATCATTGTCGTCTGTTACGCCTTTCTAACGACTCCTTTTGAACAAAATAGAAGTCAAATTACAGTCATAACAAATGCAATAAATACTGTTGGTTCCAGTGCAAACAAACAATCTTGATGCTGTGTAGTTGTTGCATCGGTCAATTTGTACACCAATAACTACTCTTTACTCTAAACATTGATCGCATGCAAATTAGTCATTGAATGCTTACATAGACGAATCCGGGCATTAGTTTTACAATTTCAGCTGTATTGCAGAACTTGCTAGAAATTCAATGTCTTTTTTATATCTCCAAATAACGGCAAATTAATATTGCTTTAATTGCATCAGTTACAAAGTTAATATTCTTTGTACACTTTTTGTAAGTGACATATTTATATTGGTTACACATTTGAAATTCACAGTATGTATATAGAAAATAAATATTATTTGCACCAATATTGTCTGTGGTTTTTTTAACTGTTAATTATTTCAAGTGAATCATTTTAAAACTATAAAGTAAACAACATAGCAATTTTTTACTTTAATAATATGACCAATAAAATTATATTAAAAGCTGAACTAAATGAAGACCAAAGAACACATGAGCCTATACTATATGTCATGGGTTTAAAAGATCAATAATTGCAACGGAGACTTGTTATATTATATGAATATGAAATAAATTAAACAAAGTGATTTACCTCGGTTTAAAGTACTTTTGCATTATCTCTTTAAAACCACGAGGTCGGCTGTTGAAGTCTGGAATCTCTTGGCGGATCTGTATACAATCATGGCCAACAGGGGCATCCCTGGAATAATATAACACATTTAGAATTTAATCATAAGTAACCAACATGTATATTTACAAAATAACTATCCAATTTATATTTTTATTTTCTAGTCAGTAAAATATCTGATCTGTTTTTCATACACAAAAATCATACTAAGGTTTACAGGAGAGTCTAAATAGACAAAGGAGTGATACTATATTCATCATTGTATAATATTTTATATTTATAATGAAGGACTGCTCGTGCCGCATTAGTGTACGAAAATAACCCAAAAAGTCGATGATAGGTAATTACCAGATTTGCGTAGGCGAGCTCGAAACAAAAGGATTATTAAGATATTCAATATAGGTGTCACATATAATTGAAATATAGAGAATGCTTACATTACGTCTTCTTTTTCAAAATAAAACAGTTTGGGATCCACGTACAAGTCATTGCGAGAGATAATCAACTTCCCGCTGTTATTCGTCAAACGCGGTCGAATTTCATCAGCATCTTCTTGAAATATGGGTTCCGTGGCTTGATATACAAAATCAAAGTTGTTTTTGTTACTTTTTTCGTAATATTTCGTGAAGGTATCCATAGTCACCGTTTTAAGCAAAACAAGGGGCTGATTTCATCAATAAGTCCTCCCGTACTTGAAGTCTCTAACAGAAGTCAAGAGGCATAGATAAGTGATATATATATATATATATATATAAATAGGAGATACAGTTCTACTCAGTATAAGTACTATATCAGTATGTGTATAATCTATGGTTCTACTGCCATGAACGCCAGCACGCTAGCGCCACTATCTGGTTCCATAAACTATTTTTATGTCAAATAAAAAGATTAATTCTACACTACATAATATTATAGTCAGATGGCGTTTAGTCTTTTAATGGTGGTTATGATGGTCTTTAGTTTTTATGCATTTGAAATTTGACAGTTTTTTTTTTATAGGTACAGAGGAGTGCAGAAAACAAATATTTATACATTTATGATTTAATACGAGCTGCAAATATACAGTAGTTACATAAAATAAAAGATAATTTTTTACGTCAATATTATCAATCACTACATAGTATAAAATAAAGTCGCTTTCCGCCTTCTGTCCCTAATCTAATCCCTATGTATGCTTAGATCTTTAAAACTACACAATGGATTTTTAAGAGATAGATTGATTCAAGAGGAAGGTTTATATGTATGGTATAATAACACGTATAATAATATATGTAGTGATACGTCGAGGTAAACTAAAAACGCACATTTTACGTATACCTCCAAAGGGAATTGCGGGGGCGGGGGCGGGACGAAGTCGAGGGCAAAGGGCAAAGGCTAGTATCAAATAGTCTACAAAAATGTCAAATAAGCTCATTACTTATTGCTTTAAGAATTGCGAAGGCGAGTACCTGACCATGTCACCACTCACAAGTGCGTGAGGCACTCACCTGTTTCGATTTTGCCTCGCTATTGAATAATTCACCAAGAAAGCCCTGTCCCCATGTCAGACAATTGAAATTTAAATAAAACACAAGCATACATTAAACATTTTATTACGCGCTCTACAAACCATTTAATAACTAATAACAATTAAAGTAATACATTAGACAAGATGGGAATCTCAAAACAACATAATATGAACCATGATTTAAGTCTGCATCTATTTACATAAAGGGAATATTTAAAATAATGCAAAAAAAAAACGAATCAAAACTTATCAGACGTTTTACTTTAATTGGAGAAAGAGACGACAATATGTTTCTACCTCTTTCAAATCAATCTGGCAACTAATATGCTGTGTTACTCGGTGATCCAGTAGAATCGAGAGCTAAATCGGGCCGGCTTCTTTTCTGCATCCTCAGGTAGAGCTGGCGTTGCATCAGGATAAACAGCCTTAGGTTCCTCTTTTGGCTTGGGTCTGATGAAATAATTTAAAATATTCATATTTTTTATATTCGCAACATTATTGACATGTGATATTAATGTAATTTATTAGGTTTCTACAGACAAAAGTAACTAAAAATCATGATTATCAGAATCTGACTTTAAGATTACCTTAAATCAACCATAAATATAGTGTCATATTTTTTTCAACACTCTTGTTGGTCCACTGCTGGACCGGGTCTGCACTTATAGTGAGAGGGATTTATGCCACAGTTTACCACGCTGGCCAAGTGAGAATTGATAGACTTCACACACCTCAGAAAATATTATATAATTTATAACATCTCTAAAGTGTGCAGGTTTCCTCACAATGTTTTCCTTCACCGTCATAGCGGGTGTTATTTAAATTTTAGTTATAAAATGCGCGTAATAAATTAGAGGTGCCTGCTAGGATCGATCCCAGACCCTTGAGAGTGGGAGGGTGAACTTCCAAGCACTAGGCTATCACTGCTACTAGAATTTGAGTGACTACAGATCAATAAAACAGTTTCACATATGAACACTCTCCACAAGGTCCTTTCTGTAGGGAACAGTGTTATCATCTTTTTAAAAAGAATAACTGATTACCTCTTGGTATCGTGGACTCGAACCTCGGTGAAGTAGCCGTATGCCGGACGTTCGATGTTCAATTTGTCAAACACACATTTATCGTACACACCCTGTGTTTTGCGGCAACTGAAATGATTGTAAGCAATTTCGATTAGCAACATGATATTTTTTTCTGTTTTGTTTTATTTTTATCATCGTTATTATGATTTTTTTTATTTCTTTGTTTTTGTAACTGTGTACTTCTCTTGGAGAACACAAAGCCCACGTATTAACTGATCTTTCTCTCTTTCTTTCCTTTTAATAACAAATTATGACATTTAGAGAACTTTTTTTTCAAAGTGTAATATGATTTCTTATATTATCCATACACAGATGTATTTACACATTATCTGAAATTACTATCCTACTAATATTGTAAAGGTGAAAGTGTGTATGTTTGTATGTATGTATGTTCTGTTTTCACGGCTAAACTGCTTGGTCGATTGTAATGAAATTTTTGTATGGGGATAGTATGGAGCCTGGATAGTATGGTTTTTTTTAATTTTTTTTTTTTAATTATACATATACTTACTTAAATACATAATCCAAAATATTAATCATCAGTACTGTTAACATTAGAATGGGACATATATCACCTCACATCACGTTGTTAATAGAATATACAAATATCAAACATACCAATCAAAACTGTAATCCCCTGAGCTCTTGTCCAGGCAGTTGGCGTACTGGTTGAACTCAGCAAGACAGGTCTTCTTCACTTTGCGGAAGAAATCCATCGTGCAGGCGGTAACCGCCTTGCCCTCGTTAATGCATTTACGAGGGTCCTGCTCCTCAAAGCGGCAGAGCATGAACTCCTATTTGTATTGAAATTAATTTATTCATCAAAATTTATTTCCATTCACTTAGTAAAAATCATACCCATTTGTTGAAATGTATGTTCGTTCCATATGTTTTAAGATTGATTTATACACTAGCAATACTCTAGAATTATCCTAATATGTGGATATCCATCACAAACTGATGAAATTCTCAACGGAATTGAGAATAATTGAGTTCATAAATTCTTTGCAATACCACAAAAACAGGTTGAGACTAAACATAAATACATAATCAAAATAAACTAGATTGACATTGGGTAAATGGTACAGTTTATTTTACAAGAAAACTAGTCTATATCCACAGTCTTAAAAATATGTTATAGACTAACAAAAAAGAATTTTTATTGTAATATCTTTCAAATCAAAACATAACCTACACAGCTGTCGGTTATGCAATCAATATATTATCTAAAAAAACCCGCTTGTAACAAATTAAAAATAACAATTGCAGTTTGAATACAGAATATTGTGATATAATACGTACATTATTAACTTGTTCGCAATGTTTTCCTAAATGAAAAGCTCCAGCTCTTAAAGAAGCAGAGGACAGATTCACTTCCTGAACAGTCAGCTCCGAATCCTCAGGTAAATGGACATCGGCAGTCAACACCATTTTAGTTTTAATTAAATATCACTAGTAATTTTGATACTGAAACCAAATAAATAGATAAATTTCTCCCACAAACCCGTGGAAGAAATTGTCTAATATAATGCGGCAAATTTAAAAAGTATGTAATAGTTGTAGAAAGAAAGCGAGTTTATACGATTTTGTTAATGAGTGACAAAGATAGGTATATATAATGACGTTTAGCACAAAATATATTATTTTGTCGAATACTATAGTTGACATTGACAGCAGCAAATTTATATTACGTCTCAACTCACGCAATACACCAGTTTTCATCATAAGGAACGGAATAAAACAAAATATTTTGCATGCAAAATTGTGTTTATTTAATATTATCATACAATGACTAGATAAAAAACATAAATCCGTTTAAACGTAAGACATACGTGCTTATAATGTGAAATTTGTATTCTTTGTATGTTTATTTTTTCATATTTTCCAATTGACGTCCATACATAAGTTCTTGATCTTGTGCAAATTTAGTTCCTTCATCTGAAAAATAATAATATTATATGAATTAAAAATACATTAAGCCATATATATGAAAATTACTAAAGTAAAATACCTCACCTCCATACAATTCTAAGTTTTCGGCCGGTACGTGATACAATTTTGGGATATCAAAACGATTTTCCTGCAATTATTAAAAGGAACTCATTACAGAGGAGGATCGCACTCCTTTATTTTAAAAAGAAAAATGTATTCAATATAAGAAATAATCTTACCGAATCATAGTTTCTTCGCCCCATTCTTGGGATATTCTTACTTGGCAGAGTTTTAATAACATATCCCATCATACCTTGATCGAAAGGACCTTCTGCTTCATTACTTCTTCCAACTCTTGGTACATTATTAGGTTTTATAAAAGAACTTTGTACTTGAATTAAAATACAAACTAAGCAGAATGCTAATACATATGACATTTTTGTGACCATTGTATAGAAGTTAGTTATGGTGTAAGCGACGAAAACTTTCAGTGATTAGTGGTACGATCTTGTTTGATTCGGAGTTTTATATTACAGAGTTTCGATTAGTCCCACATCTTTGTAGATTGTATCAAAAATGTGTACCTTTAGTTCAGAATACTAAGTAGTTCATTTGAACCAATCTGCATTTAACATCAATGAGGGTACCTAGTTACTTTGTGAACATTCATGATGTCTATCTGTGAATGTTGGCTTGTTTATAATTTGCAACTAAAAAGTAAAGATTCAGTCCGTACCTTTTTAAAAAGGTATGACCATAGGTATTTATTATTTAATACATTTAAAATAATTAAATTTAGAAAGGTCTCAGAAATATATATTACATATGTTAGAAATTCGGCATGAAAATAAACAATATTTTGTTGAATCTGTAGTCAATTTAGTTTGACACGCTCAATTTTGCAATTCGTTTTCTATCAAACAACCAATCCTGCATTGCGTGTTAATAAACAGTTTTGTTTACCATTATTTATTAAACTCAAAAATTACCTCTATTATCAAAATGACCGAAAACCATGTGGTTACTGCCATATTTAGTGATTTTCAGAGGACCCTGGACATCGAACATGATACCCGCGAAGTTAGTATTTTATAGTTATTCCGTATTTCTAGCCTGTAGTTATTTACCGCCTTTTCCAACTAAGAATGAATAATTATGCATTTGTTTAATAATCATATTGTCACAAGAGTACATGAATAAATGCATTTTGAATATAATTTAATATTAATCATAATAATAATTATATGAACAATATTATCTCTTATCCTAGAGTTTCCCATAATAAATGCGCTTCATAGGTTATAATTGAACCAAACTTCTCAGCGTTGCGTAGTTACAGTAATTACTTATATTTTACTTCGATAATTCCGATTTCAATGAAAATGCTGGTAGGTTATTTACAGCTATAAACACTTTTTTCACCCAGTTGAGGATATACAATTGGCAATTCAGATTTTGTTGAAACCTTGCATCGAATGTCTGATTAATGTATTGCTTGTTTGATTGTGAAAATGGCAATAAGATATATTTGATAAGAAGTAATATTAAGGCTAATTATTATGAATGGTTTTCCCAATATTCACTCGTAATAAAAACGCGAGTACTTTCCAAATAAAGAGTTAATAGGCGTTTATGCATGAAATGCATACAGCATGCTAAGCCATAAGCCACATCACACTCCTATCAGATGAAAAACATAAAAAGAGAATTAAAAAAACCATAATATCCAATTAACATGTGACATCATGTACAACAAATACAAAATTATATAATAATCAACAAATACAAAATTATATAATAATCAACAAATACAAATCTCAAACGTCCATATCGTTATTCAGTAAGAACGAAAAGTATGTAGTGTTAATATATTTTCGTTTATTTATCATGACATATGACGTTTTTTTGCAGGTGATCCGCAATATTTGCAAGGAAATGGACCAGGTCTCTCGGGAGGCGATGACCGTGTTGCAGGTGATACATCACAGTGAGGAGAGCAGTTAGTATACTTTTATAAACCCATCACATTTCAGGGCACTGGTGACCAACTTTATCAGAGCTAAGATTGACTTTATACGGTCTGAGTTCTACCAATTGCATATTTCTAGTAATTCAAAATGAAATAGTGGTTTACATGTAGCATTTTTTTATCAAAATGAAAAACATACAGTTTAATTCATGTGAACTAGATACTAGTTAATTTTACATCATTGAAGTACAAATGTATGTAAATTTTCCACCTGTTTCAAGTTACCTTCAATATCACATAGAAATCACTAAAAGACAATACTCTGTTTATTGTACAAATATATTATCTGACTATTATATTAATAATCGAATCGGATTATATCAAACGGCATGATTTCAAGATGGTGTGATATAATTGAGTGTGCTTGCTAAAATGTTTAAAAAATGTAACATCACGCCTGAAATCCCCTTAAGGAGTAGGCAGAGGAGTGTAGTACACCCCCACATTTCACCAGTTACGTTTGAGTCCCACAATGGAATAGGTGGTGAGCCTCTTGCCATGCACCGGGCACACATCCAGACTTCGAGTCACTGCTAGAAATTCTAAATTAGAAAAATCCAACAGCACCCAACCCGGGATTGGAACCCAGGACCTCCCGATCGGCAGTCGCGCTAGCAACCGCCCGACCAACGAGGCTAAAATGTTTATTTGGGCACAATTTCTACATTAACTCACCTATATGATAACAAGTTGTTTTAAATGAAGTATTGTAAAATCGCTCAGGAGATGTGTCAAATTAAACGAATAATTTAATTAACATATCAACTTTATTCTTTTCAGCATTTTTATTAATATTCAATATTCTCTACAACTTTTTACACCAGACTGCTCGTCTCTTGTTTTTGTTGTTCACTCTTTTTTTTCCTCTGATCAAAAAAAACTTCCCACATTAATGTCCAGCCAGTCTTCTCAGGTGGCCAGCATTCTTCGAGAAATATAAAAATATACACGTAACAGTATATAGTAGTTACCGGCAGATAAAGTTCAACACTACCAGTTTAGTTTATGGTGAAAATTATTGTTTTGATTGCAGTCGCTCCAGCGTGCTTGAAAGTGAGGGAACTGTTTGAGAAGGCGAGGGAGGGTTATGGCAAGCTAGCGACGGCCGTGCCCGCCGCGGAGTATTACAAGTTTGTGAAGTTATCTTTGTAATAATAAATATATATATCTATAACGTAACATCACGCCTGTAATCCCCTAAGGCGTAGGCAGAGGAGTGTAGTACACCCCCACAATTCACCAGTTACGTTTAA
>DWDX01004347.1:0-11808 GCA_018245675.1 Agara michaeli
ACGTAACTGGTGAAACGTGGGGGTGTACTACACTCCTCTGCCTACCCCTTAGGGGATTACAGGCGTGATGTTACGTAAAAGAAAAGTAACACGGGGCCGATCCCTCGAGCGGCGGAGCTCCCCGCCTCCCCCGCCCCGCCGCGCCCCGGGACCGACGTGAGCGTAGGCTATCACTCAAAATCTTTTTGAAGTTCGCGTAGATTATATACGCTACATTTTCTTTAACAATATTATATGAACGGCCGAGCGGGCGGACACACTAAATATTTTGAAAAGTAGCAGCGTGCCGTACAAGACGGGGTCGGAGAGCCGACGGCACCGACTGGAAGTTGAAAGTTGACAAGTTGGCAGTAACGGTCACGCCGCACCGGCTCACGGGTCGATGTCTCAACGGCACGTAGCAGAGTCGCAGGACGACACACACGCGGAGACACAGTCTAGTCGGTAGAGATTTGGGAACGAGGGCCCCCCTAAGAGGGTTATAAATTTCCTATTAATTATGAACAAAGGGAGTAAAATATGGGAACATTTGTGACGTGTGCTATTAGGTGAGTGGTGGCGGCGTCTCCGCGCGGTCCGCCCTGCAACACCGGCGTCCACCGCCTCGTGGCCGGTCTCCGCGATGTCCGAGCTAGCACGCACCGGGCACGTCGGCACGACATCACCGAATACTAAATATGCGACCGAAAACCTTCCCGCGAAGGCGCGAATTCGTATCTGCAACGAATTCCACCGGGAACTACTTACAACCGTTATAATATACGAGAGCGGCGTCGCGTCGGCTCGACCGTCCGCGACACTGTCATCGACTACGGCCGCGACCTCGGCCGGGGCGCCGCTCACGGCCGCGTATCTAAGCGCCTGCAGGATCGTTAAGGCTCCGTTGTCGTACCGGACGAACGGAATTCTCGTAACAAGGAGAGGAACTAGACGGCGCCAGTCGAATCTTTGCTATACGACGATGAGAATACTTTTTTAACTCTGCTATCGAAACCCACGTATAATTTATCACTAAAACGAAATAAATAAATAATGAAATGTAACGCGGCCTCTCCGCGAGGCGTCCTCGCGCTCGCCCGTCAGCGCCTCGACACGACGTTGAAGCGTAACGTGCACATGAACCTTTCCGTGGTACGAAAGTGTTACAAAATAGACGGTCGTCTGTTACCGAGCGACCGAGCCGCGACCGAGCTGCCGGCCGCCGGCGGCGTACCTTCTGCTTGTCGAGCTGCTGCAGGATGTCGTCCGCGTCGCCCACGGCGACCGCCTGCGCGCGCAGCATGTCCAGCTCCACCGACACCCAGTCGCGGATCTACAACAAAGCCACCGTGAGCGCACGTGTCACGTAGCGACACATGTCTGTAGCCGCGCACCGCCCCGCGGGACCGACCGCCCGCTGCACCGCGCGGGGTGCGGGCGGCCGGCTGCCAGAAGTCACGCGTCTGAGAGAGCGCGTCCGTATTTGAACCCGGACCCCGAAGCGACGGACCGAAATTCGACCCGTTCGCTACGACCGGCTACGACCATTAATCGACGATCACAATAATTCTTTAGCATAAAACTAGTGCAATTTAAACGTTAAACGCCACGACGTAAGCCCCGGAAGCACGAACGTCTCGCCGTATGTGCAACGCGGGGGACCGGATCACGGTTTTGAGTTTATTTGAAATATCTAACGTGTTTGTTCATTTCGGTGTAATGGTTTAACAATAATAAGTAACTATTGCAGTTTTACTTCCATTTTATCAATGTGTACTTCTCGTGTACGTCTTTGTCTCTGCTACTAGTCTTTTCTACGAACGTAAAAGAAAATTAATTTCTAATCCTACGCGACGAGCGGACGGCGAAGCCTTGAATATCAATAGCATCGATATACCCTTCGGCGAGAAGTGGGCGCGCCGGTGCAGCGGCCGGGGCTCGCTGTAAATTGCATGTTGTGTAAATAATTTTAACTTCGACCTCACAGCGGATGAAAGCGGCCGTGTCTCCGCGCGTCACGGGGCACACTGGAGCGTATTGCGAGCGTCGAATGGCTACGCGTCGAACGTTATATTCCACTTCGGAGCGTGCGCCGAATATGTAATATGTAGTTTAAGATTGTGTTACTCAAAAACCGAGTCCGGCGCTCGACGCGGTCTTCCCGGCACGAAGGCCGCGTGCTCGGCTCGCCGCAGGAGGCCGACCGCTGCGGCCAATGGCGTAATCTAAAAATGCCATTTTGGTATTATTACGGCATAGGGCAAAAAAGCGTATCTGCTAAATGACAACATCTCCACGCCTCCACAAAACGTAAACGAGGACGGGCAACTGAGACGTACGCAGAAAGTCGAATGCCGTATCGATCTTATCTCGGAAATAGAGTTTCTCGACCGCGCTCCGGAAACGTGTTCGGCGGCGGCCCGCGAGCCGCCCCGCGGGCCGCGCTCTGCGCCGGAGCAAGCGGGACGCTACGGGACTCGCACGGGACCGGTTTATGCAATGTGAAATATACGAATGTTTCACTTGTACGCTTCAGAGTTTATTACAATTCACAATTTCACGAGGTCGATTTCCCGAGTAGCGCGCGTTTGCGAAACAAAATTATTTGCAGATCACAATTGCACTGATGTTTTTACGACTGAAGCCGCCGGAGACGCGGCCGGCCGGGAGCTCCAAAATGTAGCAGCATGACTTTTTTGAATCGCGTAACGGGCTGACGTTCACTAAGGCTTCCTAGACACGTGGCGGGAGGAACGCGTGTCTCCATATTTAATTAATTGTAAATCGGCCATTCTATTAATGAATAACTTCAAACGTGTTACCGGCGTAGTAGCTGATGCAAAATTACTATCGTGTCATTGGATTACAAAGAAATTTAATAGTTTAGTGCAGAACACGATCGAAACGATATCACGGGAACGAGAGAGAAAGAAATGGTACGAGCGAGACGACAATATGCTGCTACCTGCCGAATTCTACAATAAACTATAGGTTTTCCATCATTTGGTCGACTTGTTGCACGTAATCACTAGTTCGTCCATGTAACGCAACCATAATATCAGCGAAATAAATAATAATGAACGAAATAAGTCCAAAGAACGACAATTTCGTAATCAGCACGCGAGGGAAGCTCATTACGTGACTGGACCGCGACAGGCGCGCGGCGCTCATATTCATAAATTAAATATTGAAATGACGAGTTGACCGGCCGGCTGCTCCACCGACGGGAGGCTCCGACTGCTAAAACGGAGGTTACGGGTTCGATTTCCGCCCGGAACGATTCTTTGTTCCGATTATATAAATTGTATAGATGTATCGCCGGCCGCTCGGTTACCGAAACACTGGTATTCAATTGCCGATTGGTATTCAATTCGGAGGGCCGCCAGTGAAATTGTTGCAATTCATATAAAAAATAATAATTACTGGTCAAAAAAAATTGAAGCACAAAAGCATTGCGACATATCGCAGCGTTATTTTTCACCCTATCGTCGAGAAACGGTATTCAATGAACCCTACGCGAGCGAGCACCCTAACGGCCACTACCGGGTACCCGGATCAACCGCTCGATTGCATCCGGATACAGGGCGTAATAATTTTGTCACTTTCTGTCTTATCCTTTTGTGAAATCCTACGAAACGTATACAAAAAAGCGCTCGAGGTAAAGCCACAGCTCGGAAGCGTTCGCAGCGAGCTGACCGACGACGACGTCAGTAACGCTGCACCGCGGGACGATCTTCGCAGGGTTCATTTAACTCGAACACGTTATTATTACAATTACAAACAAAACATGTTCACGGTCCCGCGTACACACATAATACTTCGTTTCCAACCTCCGCTAAACGTCGCTCGTGTTGCGGCGTTAGAGAGCCATTCCAGAATTAATTACATACATATATGAATATTTCTAATTGAAACGGAAATTATAACTTCGGATAATAAGTAGAAAAAGAGATACAAGAATCTATCCAAAGTCGTCTGCGAGTAATCAGCGCGGGGCTCGCTTCTGCCGCTAAATGGTAAGCGATTATACTATGAGTACGACGTTTCATCTCTCCGAAGGGGAACAACGCGATGCGTCGCTGTGACGTCGTTCCTTCGGCAGTACTTCGGGCTCCTGCGAGTGGGTGCGGGTGTGCGGGGCGGTGTGCGGGGCGGTGTGCGTGCACGTGTGTCGGTAGGGTGGCGAGCGACCTGCAGCACGCTGGTGTCGAAGTGCGCCAGGAGAGCGGCGGGCGACTGCTGCGAGGCGCGCCGCCGCGCCGGCGCCCGCGCGTCCCGATCTGGAACAACGCACAAACGTCAACAAGCGAGCCAGCGGACGACACGCTACACGCTAAATGAAAGGGACGATCGAACGGAGGACGCGTCCACCCCGCTGCGGGCGTCCTCGTCGCCGGAAAAATGTTCGCGGCGGCGTGCAGGTGCTTCGACATGCGGTCGCCGGATCTACGCGCTTATCGGCGCCGATGAGGCGGTACGGTAATATAGACGCTCGCTCGGCAAATATATCGCCTCGTGTTCAATGTTACGCGACGTGCTGGTTTCTCGGTCGTGTGGACGAGTCATTCGCTTAGACCTCCGTTTTGTCCGTCACGTAGCCGATAACAAACAGTATAATATTCTGAGTTTAAGCTCGTATCGTCCCGAAAAGTATAATCGTGTCGACGTCACGAGTGCGCTGCGCGGTCGCAATTGGATCGCAATCGCGGAAACGATCGGTGTGTTCTGGCGTGTTTAACAAATAAACTGTCGACTCGAGTCGGTCAATCAAAATATTTTAATGAGAGCTACGATGTACGTGCAGCGGTGGCTCGGGCGGGGCGCGGGGCGGGGCGCGCTCTGTATCGCTACAATGACTGTTACTTACGTGCACTCAAATGAGTAAATGAATGCAATGTATATAAAAGCTGTAACGTAAACGCTAATAAAAGACGAGCACGCGACGTCCAGTCGCCGGGCGCACGCGGCGCTGCGGCCGCCGGCCCGGGAGGGGCCGCCGTGCCGACCGTTTCGCCCGGAAATTCATTTCGAGAATAATTTGCTCTTTAACTCATCGAGGCGGGAAAAAGCGGCTGATCAATAAATTTCCGTGCCAGGAACAGACGCAGGGGACGCGAGAAGAGATATACGTTACGTTCATTCGCCGTATACATAACTTGATACAGGTATTCTAATATTTGTATCGCAGAACTGCAGGACGGCAGGCACTCGCCGTAGACGTCTTCGTCGGAGGTTCCGTACACTGCGCCGACGGGCGCACGGCTCTCGTGTGCAGTACGACCTGGACGTATTGTATCGCCGCACGCCCCCGTTCCGGCACTGAGCAATGTGAATCGAATCGAAGTGTTCGTTATCGCGAAGGCGGCGCGAGACCGGTGACACGGCGAGCCGAGACCGTCGCCCGTTACATTCAATGATAAACGGTCGCATTTCGCCGACACGACGACCCTGTGAACCTCCCGGTGAGGTACTTGCTGTAATAGGTTTAGATGCGCTTCTGTCGCAAGCGGCGCTTACTCGATTACGGTTCGCTCACGTTGCAACTGCATTGAACGATTTGTTATTGACGCAGTCGTTACGACGATGGTGTATTAATGTTTTTTTTTAACCGCAAGTTAATCCTTAAATATGTTATAAAATGTTTATACAAAACTTATCAACTGATAGGACACGTTCGGTCGATACCATAATTTAACACTTTCACGAAAGGTTAAATGAAGAAGTATTATCGTCTCATTTTACGGCTTCGCTGCGTTCCAACTTAAAGTACGTCCGACTACGTAAACCTTTCCCCTTCTTATTATATTACATTTTCACCTACACGCGTATAATGCGGGTGGCGCAGATAAGTAACCTAATGTGACCTTCCAATTTATGAACACGCACGTCGAAGGTCCGATGTGATATTTCCCGATGGCGACCATAACGCGCGGCGGCCGGGGCAGGTCGGAGGGAAACGCCGTCGCGCCCGTCGTCCCGATGTGTTTACGCGTTTTATTCTTCAACACACTTTTATCGTGTAGCATGTAAAGGAGTTCGGACCGAACGACGAACTTGGCCGCCCTCGTGCATTCACAAGTTAACAAAAAAACATCACATCGATCATAATAATGGAAGAATGACGTTTCCATAAATATATTTATATTGTCGCGAAACCGCCAACAGCAGGAATGCGTACAGAAATTTCAAAGGCTCTATGATGTACAATACGACGGTGCGATACCTATCCCAAATATTGTGTGTACAATAATGTTAACGAGCGAAGTTGTAATGCAGCCGTGTAACTTCCATCTCAGTCGTAAATTACGATATCAATTTCAAATTAAAGCCGACGGGTACAGTCGCGAGCAGAATTGCTCCGGACTCGCCGAATATAACGAGCCGATGATTAAATGCCCGACAATTACCGGACGAAGCCCGATTTATGTTAACAAAGGCAGTATTTTATTGGAACAAGCGAAAAGGCAAACCATTCGACGTTTCATTATTGTTTCGCGCACATTTACGCACATTTTAATGACAAGTTTGTAATTCTTTTAAATTATTTTTATGGTAGTTAATTTTGTTCAAATATCAACTATATGCAGCTTTAATTTGTATTCGTTTAAGCTTTCCACGTATTACAGATAACCCAATTATTATAAAATGATAATAATGGCTCAAAAAATGTATGACGTTCGACTTTACCAGTAGTGATAACAAATTGTTAATTTTCTTTCAGAAACTACATCGGCGGGGAACTCGTTTTAAGCACAATATGTGATGAGATTTAAAGAACAATTTGTATACGCAAATCCGCGGAGGGAACGCTCGGGGACCCAGAGCGGCGTCCACGAGTGACGTCACGTCTCTCGTTACGACAGGTACAAATACGAGAATTATCGCGTCTTACTGCTCACTGCTCCATAGGATTGGCACGCAATATCACATTTTGTTTCATTTTATTCTGTGGCCCGTTTAGTGATATTAAAAACGATCGAACACTATTTCACTAGGTAATAATGAAAACAACTAAACACGTGCAGTTAAATATCTGAATATCTGTCAATTACAAAACAGCTTAGGAAATAGGAGGTCATCGAGTCATCGAAGACATATTAAATACATATTTCGTTTTCAACCATTGTATTCATGCATACATTTTAAATATTGTTGCATTAGCGTTACCCAAAATATTGTCCAGGATGTCTTTTTAACCGGAGAGGAACGACCTAGAAGATTGTAGGTGTATTTAAATAGTGGTGAATAGCACTGATCTTTTATAGCGTTATATACGAGACCCGCCGCTTTGTCGACTACGACGTTGACTCGTTCGTCCATCACTACTTCGCTGCCTCGGTAATATCGTGTTATTCCCTCGTTCGTCACGTCGACTCCTATCGGCGACCCTAGCTAACACGAGCGAGATGAAGATGAGCAAAGTTATAGTCGCGATCGGCGCACGGAGCCATTTTACAGTAGTAAAGAGAGGAAACTCGGGCGGCACACGAGCGTCCCCGTTAGCGGATGTAATTGTTTGAGGACTTTGTGAGATAACGTCGGTTAGTCATTAAATACGTCATTAGTGAAGGTGAGAGATTCGCTTTGGTTCATAAGGGAGTGTTAATATCGAAATATATCTGCCGTAATACTTTTTACACCACATTTCTGAGCGCAGATCCCTCGACTGCAATAGATATGGTGCATGCTGAACCACGCTGCTCCCCCGCACCGATAACATTCGAGAACGATTGCGAAACAACAAGCATATATAAATGTTTATATGCCTATTTGAAGAAACACTTTAACAGTCACGCAGAATAATTGCTCGAACGCATCAGAACAGTGTTCGAAATGGGGATGGAACCCACAACCCTCCGTTCAGAAGTTACACTCACTGACCACCGCACTGTCGGTGACCGTCGCTCCGGCCCTGTAGCCCCTAATATTCCTTCTGGAATAATTACAAAGTCAGAGCACAAAGGTCCCGCGAATAATTCACGCACGCAATACAAATAAAAACAACAAATCTCATAAGTCAATGAGCAGATAGCTCCCGGGAGTATTCTAATGGAAACCCATCGAGCCGGCTGCACGCGAGCCGCCGCCGCCCGCCGCCCGCCGCCCGCTCACGGCAGTATTGTGTACTCGCTCGTCGGGGAAAAGGTAACGCTGTAGACATTCTGGTATGTCGCCGTACGCAGCAGCTTCATCGTCGAAATTGAATTCTTTCTCTAAATAGTATAAAACGAAGTCGCAACCCGCCGTCTGAACGCTAAGTCTTTTCATGACTTAAACGTTCAGAAGAATGAAGAAGTTCAGAAGGAGCGAAGAATATTTATATTTAGGTTAAATACACACATACGAACTAACTCTGTCTGTCCGTCTGTCTGGGAGTACTATACTGAACATATGGAACATGTTGACTTGTGTGCGGATGAATGGAAGACGATTTTATCGGAGTGCCTGCATTATTGTGGAACGAACGCGTGATGTACGAATGGTGTTATAAACTAAATCTTAATTGTTTTCATTTTTTTCATTGATTCTCTTCTTCTTTTCTCTATTCTATTATATTGACTTGTTATTCTAATTTTATTTCTTTTTTGTACCAATCTTTTTATGTTTTAATTTGTTTTTCAGTCTCTAAATTTTTGTGTTCATTAGTGTAATTGGAGAAATCCGTTCTAATTGACAAAGTAAATAAATAAATAAATAAATATCTTCACTATTATTAATATCTTCATTCAAGCTACCTTATTCAAGTATTGGACAGCTTTGTTTACGCAAGTGTTCACAGTTTTGGAATACATAATGAAATTGTGTTCGTCAAATATTGTAATAGCCGTTAGTCGTAGAGGGCGAGCAGCGGTCAGGCCGGTTGTTACGTAGCGCCATTAAATACAATGCCAGTTCCCGCCAATCAACTCGCTACAAAAATCACCAAATAAAACATTCCGATATCCCATATGGGATCATTACCACTCATTAATCCTTATATCATATATGGTCATCGTTATTTTTGTTGAACATGTCTAGTAGTGTACTAATACATACCTAAGGGCGAATGATGCGCCAAATGATCAAAATGAACCAGACTGATATACATTGAGTAAATTACAATCGTAATGAAAAACATGAATGTATTTGTTATTTTTATCTTCACGCTTGCAACTAACTTGAATAACGAAATAATTTCCACGTTGATACGGTGTCACTTTGGACAATAATAGAAAGTGAACAATGTTTTCATATTCATCATAATATGTACTGTAATATAAAACAATTATCATAATAATCATGTAATAATGGTTACAATTTTAATTAGACAGACAATTTTTAACTCTCTTCTAGTGTTTATTAGTAATATGTGGTGTTCGTAGGCTGTCTGCTCAATAGAGATTGATTTTTGCTTTCATTTAATTACTTCCTCGTCCCTGATAGTAAACCGACTACACTACACAAACTCCGTTTTTGCTATCATAATCTGTTATCATAGTTGATTGATGAAAGCAATTATAAAGTAATCATTACTTTCTTTTCTTAATAAAGTCACACAAACATTAATGTTTGTCTAATAATTTAATTTTCCTTAATATATTACTCTTATTCTGGTTTTATTTGTGTAAAAATGAATAATTTTGTAATAAGTAATTTTATATAATTATTCTTTACAATTTCTTTGCCAACAATCAGGAATAGTTGGTAATAATTTTTCAAATATATATTTTATTCAGTTATGCTTGAAACTACCAAAACAGCAAAAATAACTGTCAACTCGCCTCTAAAGAGCGCGTTTGTTACACATGTAGAATTTAAATAGAAAATAAAATTCGTGGCGAGTTGTGACTTTCACTTTGTGTTCAAAAATAGTTCGGAGACGCATCTAGATGGTTGTTCGCGTACATAAATAGAGCGGACTCCACGCTTGGCGATATATCGCGCAGTTCCTAAATCTTCGTTCCTGACACGTGACGAACTCACTATACTGGGATTGTAACACGTAATTCTACCGACACAGCTATTTAGTGAGGATCTATGTGACTCAGTTGATTGGAATGATGTATAGGAGACGTTCTTGGCTATATGTTAAAGTTACAAATAACGGTAGAATTACGTAGTAGGGATATTTTTAACGTTCACAATTGTTCACAACTTTGACAGTAAGGCGAAACTTACACTATAGAGATATCCATACTGTTCCAACTTGTGTATTGTGTGTGTGTAGTATATTATGAGAGGAGACACGTGTCCAACAGTGGGATAGCTAGATAATTGAAAAAAAAAATGCATGTTTCCTCTGGCCCGCATCGGAATTACGATCTATGCCAGAAATGGAATGGGAGAAGTAGCAACGTATGCTAGGTGTAAAAGAAGCGCTACCATATTCCTAATACTGTGATAATAATGTTCGTATTACTGTTCGAGCCTAGTTGCAAATAATTCACTGGTCGTTTATCTTATCATACGAGTACTTTGTTTTATTTATTTTGTTATTCAATTTTAATTAAATCCCGTTAATAAATAGTTTATTGTATAGACGACTAAGTAATGAACACCACAGAACACCGCCGCTCTGCGGTTATTCGTTCGTGTAATGTGAGTTGCGGCGTGGTTTTCGCGACTTCTTTTATTAATCACAACACGTCACGTAACGCTCTTACTATGTATGTCGTCTTTTAGACTTTTTAGTATTTTTGAATTCTAAAATTCAGTGATAAAATGAGATAGATTTCATGAAGGTAATCACAAAATGTAGCACATGTTCCCTTTATCGGGCCGTCAAGAAATAGACGAATTAAGCCAATGGCATTCCAATAATAGTTGTACTGGTATTATAGTTTCACTTGCAATAATCTTGCAATAGTTCGTTATCGCGGTTCAATGACCGCGCTTATCAAACTCTTCGGCGACTAAGTGACGTAACATTGTTAATGATTATTATGTATTATCTAAACGATTATCTTCTTCAAGTGGAATGTCTTATGAAGTAGTTACTTACTTTACTCGATTTATCGATTGAAATACCTATTTTATTGATTGAAATTTTTTGGAATGCTTCTATGAATAAACCATGATAAATTTCATCCTTGAATTTGCCCCATATCTCATTGCACGTGTTAAGTAACAAATGGCATAAGCAGCTCGTGACAAGTTCATACCCTATTTGGTATGTCTTATCTTATTTTGTTTCGTTATTGTATCCCAATAATTTATAAATATGACCAATAATGAAGACTAAATATGCTATTAGTGCTTACTGAACAGTTTCTAAGTAAATTTGAGGTCTCTGTGTCTTTTGTTAATAGTGTTTTTCATCGCCTTTTGCAGGAATACTTGAATTGTGTGCCTTTTTCTTACTCGTAACGTTCATATGTAGGACTGTAGATATGTTATTGCTTCTCTCGTGTGTGGGCCACGACGCTGTATAGAATACTCATCAAATCCCTCATAAATATGCCTATTTTATAAAACTTACTTAATCCAGTCTCACTCATCTGCCGGCCAGTATTCAGTTGGCCACGTGCAGCTTTTAGGATTTTACACACATTAGAGAAAATGATAAAGCACTTCAAGGTGTACGTAAGGTTACGTCGCGATATTTTCCTTCACATTTTCGTCGAGTGATATTTCAAAACGCACCTAGCGTTATAAAGTTAGAAGTGCATGTCATTATTTGAGCTGCAGACCTCTGAGGTGGAAAACTGAAATATAAAAAAAACTAGATTATCACTACTTCATAAGATAAATACATTACAACAACAACAACAACATACCGTCACGCCAGGTCCCTAACGGGGTAGGCAGAAAGCACCGAGTGCCAAATATATCTGTCCTTGCAAACCTGAC
>DWDX01004348.1:0-11807 GCA_018245675.1 Agara michaeli
TTTCAAGTCTCTAAGTCCTATGGTTCCCGAGATATCGTGATGAGTGAGTATATACGTGGAAATCTCCTATATTTATATAGATTAGCCGCTATTGTGTTTAACGTTACTTATTGTTTTTGATGAAAGTACAAGGGGCGAGAGAGATTTGTCAGGTTCTTAGCCGGTGGCTATAATTAGTCTCCTGCCTATCGCTATGGCAAATAGGGGTGGCTGAATAACTGTAAATGAAAAAAAAGATCTAATTTCAACATTTTTACGTTACCTTCAACTTGCTTTGAATTAAATAAATACAATAAGCAAACACCACTATTGGTTTGGCCGAGTTTTACTAAAATTGTTGTATCCATCAGTACGTTATTAGATTTTTCGTAGTTGATACCTCATCGACTGACAGTTGTAATATCGGAACACCGCTACGCATCTTGTAGCCGTAGCACATGATGGGCGTTGGGCGTCGCCGCCCCGCCCCGAGCAACAGGTCCCTACTCCCCGCCCAATTGCCCTGTAACTGACAGTTTGGACCCTAACACTCATGTGCAGTAGAAGTGATTCTTCATAATATTCTGTTATCAATATAAGCATGCTTTCACACAGGTGTAAACAAGGCTTATGCTCTAACTTATAAAGTATAGCCGAGTTTTATAATACGTAAATACTAGTACTGTAGAAGTATACCACGGGATTTATAACTAACCAAATGTTTCTACGTATAAAAGTAATATGTCAAGGAACAAAATTAGTTCGGTTGTTTGTAAACAAAATCAAAAAATATGAGATGTGTAATATCAGTCAAGCAGCACGTGGTCAACGCGATAGAGCATCCGCATAGACTAATGAAAAAAAAACTTAAATTAAAATGGTGATGGTAATGCTGATGCTGAAATAAAGGAACGGAGTGAACCAAAGTTCTTTGATTATTCTGATCCTCTTATTGGTATGCTCTCAGCTGTACTATCAGATATTGTGGAGTAACTTTTTAAACTTAGATTTTATCATGCCTGATTCCTATCACGTTTGTAGGACGATTCGGTTGGGAATAGCTATGACCATTATTCTGGATTTACCTCTAATTTTAATTTTCTCAAAACGAACTTTCAACGCTTACTAAGCAGAGTACTTCTTTAAAATAATCTTTATCTTTGTCCTTTAAAACATTTATTTGTATGCCCCTTAAAAAACCTGTTCTCCATTCCTTTCTCAGCTTAAAAATTTACTTCGCACCTTGAAAATTTACCGTTAATAAAATGTACATTAAAAATAATTTAATATATCACCCCTTATGTCTTTTGATACAGACTGGATATAATGAAGCTTTACGAATAACTAACGTACGTACGTTAAAATATTGTAATATAAAGTTCTTCCATATACGACCATTGTAAGCATTGTTATTTATTAATATATCATCCAAAATAAAATAAAATAAAACTTATTACGTCTACGTTCCAGCATATTTATCTATCCATTAAAAAATGTCTCCGTCGGAACATTTCAATTCATATATTTAACATTCCCCGTCATCATTGAACATTTTTTCCTAAATAACATTGCCGAAAATACAAAGAAATCAAAAAAATACATTTGACTTAAAGCGTTCCCAGGGTCTAACCTAAAAATAAACTCGAGTTAAACCGTCGATATCCAAATCCTTTAGCAATGGTCGCGGCTATAAAGGAAGTTCGCTCTAAATAACACCAGAGTTAAGAGGCTTGTCGGCCCCTTGTATGAATAAATTTACGCCACATGTAGAGACACCAGCAGTAACTAATAAACAGGACGTCCCGAAATTTTGCCATCGCAATAAACAATGTAGTGAAAAATATAAAACTATTCTTTAACGACATGTTAACTTTATCATAGCATGCTTTGATACAATTGTTCAAAATATATACAACAATGTCTATCATGTTTATATGATGTACTATAGCTTGTTGTCGTCGCTTACAATTGCTCTGACGTTTAGCGAACTATTTTCACCACACTTGCAATTATAACCATGTACATGTAATAATGGTCAAATGTTGGTGACGTAAATAAATAGGATTGATTAATAATATGTCTACAGATACATATGTATGTATATATAAATCAATTAATTGGTCAAGTCTGCCAACGTTTTGAAAAGAGAGGCGACGCTAACCAATTTGTGACTGTCAATGTCTTAAGAAATGCATAGTACACCATATACTAGTAATAGGTATATGATGAATATCATTTGTCCCATATCATTCACGTTTTAACAATATAGCTACTACTACTTAAACTATAAACGGCTGGACCGATTTTCATGGGAATTTCGCTGGAAGATGAAGGAGGTTATAGGGCAACATTTTAACCCGAACTTCCCACGGGATTGGAATTAACGCGGATAACACAACGGAGCACGGCTCGTATACAATAAAAATAAACAAGATAATTTTTCATGGTGTGAACAGTTTCTAGTTTTCCCGCGTTTTGTCACGACGTGGTCACAGTGGCCGCCACTTCGGCTACCGGAATCACTCCATAACCAACGGCGCCTATGCTTTATAGCCCGTGCCATCCGGATACGATTTATTGTCATCGATCGCCGTGGCCCGAGAAATTGACAAAGTTTCTCGCGCCAACTTATAACGGCAAAAAAATCAATTGAATAAACATTTAGCTCGGATCCCGTTCTCAATACAAACGTGCCCAAAATGACACGACCGAATGGATTTAAATGAATCGACCAAAGCTACATATATAATAAGCGCGGTCTAAAGTTCGAAATGATAAACTTCGACTCCTCGCTGTTTTAAATAGAAGTAGAAAATGTTCGGTCATATAAATATTAACGGTTAATTAATAAATAATAATAACGATTAATAAATAATAATCACGATTAATTAATTAGTAATAACAATAACAATTAACACAATTTTTGATCGTTTTCTGGTTTCGTCGCGTTCTCCTTCGCCGTTACAGCGACTAATTATTAAATTTTAATATCAAGCGCAACATAGGTAACTCAAAAGTGCGCGCGGGATGAGAATATGGGAAGCCAGTAAAAATTATTGCTTAAAAGGTCATACTCATCACATTTTTTTTATGTCTTGCCTGAGAATCGAACCTATAACCGGCTCAGCAGTGAGGATCAATAATATAATCTATGGACCCACGGCTGGCCAAACAGATATACATATGTACATATATATACTGCTCCATAAGTATTGACTGAACACCAAATTCCGTAGATACCAATTTCTTTTCGCTGACAGGAAAGAATAACGCATTGAGCGAAATTTGTCCACTGCTGTAATACGAGAATGTGTGTGCTATAAATAGCACAAAACAATTGTATAGAAAGTTATTACTGACATCGATATTACGTGAAACATAACTCATTATAATAACTACTATGAAAATTTCATTCATGATCTATTTTGTTGTACCATTTTTAAACAGATCTCCTTTTTCGTTTTTCAATGTTTAAGTCTACAATTTATCAGGCGGAAGTATGCTTCTCGCAGACTGCACATGCTTGTTGAAGTCTAAGTCAAAATTTTGGTCGAAGACTAAAATGTAGACCAGTACTGTATAACTTAAAAGGGCTGGTCATTGCTAGGCGTTGTCCGCTAATGGGAGTCCCGAACCATACTTCAATACGCTGCCCCAGTGCGGTATGGTGGAAATACTAGTCAGTGGCCAACCCTTTTGACGGTGGTTTTAAAAATGCTAGTCTGTTGTATGTAAAGAAAAAATCGCCAATTTTTAATTTATTTTATCGTATTCTCATATAGATTCACTGGCATACCAAGAGAATATTTTTACTTGCCTACCTAATTTTTCCCTACATTTTTTTGTATGTCAGTTCCACTTTTAACCATACATACCGTCACGCCATGTCCCTAACGGGGTAGGCTGTAAGCACCGAGTGCCAAATAACTCTGTCCTTGCAAACCTGACGCGCTTCGTCTGCATAAAGCACTTTTAACCATAAAGTAAACAATTAAATTCTGGGATACATATCAAATGTATACTTTATTCGGAGTACCTACATTTACAGACTGCAGAACATAATTTCGCGTAAGTACATACATCATCCGTTATAAGGTTACACAACGCCATAGCTTATTCATGGTTCTTATTTGGGGGAAAAGCATCCCAATTATCCACATTACGTATTAAGAGCATCGCTTTATTCTGAGCAATGAGTCGCAGAAAGACCGAAGTCGTTACATTGCTGAATATGCGACAGATTTATCGCGGTTATGTAGTGATGGGCCACCGCGTGTACGTAACGTATCGGCGATGAGGTACAGTCGATAATGTGATACGATTAATTCGCTATTCGATATTTCGACTTTTGTTTTTGTTGATTTCGCTTTTCTGTCGCGTGTCACATAAGCGAAGATGTGAATAATAAATATTGAAACATGTTGCCCGTTTAGGTTTACAGTCATCTCGTATTGGTATAGCATTTTTCATACTTCATCGATCACTTTAATGTTTGGTATACTCGTGAATGTACGAGTTTAATGTACTTTTCGGGTCTAAATCCCTCTCACCGCGAGAGGAGACCCGGTCCAGCAGCGGACCAACATCAGGCTCGAAAAACAAATGTACTTTTTATAAAGTTACAAACGCTATACAATATTCGCATTAAAGTAACACACACGTATTATATATTTCTATTGCGCAAATTCATTTCGTTCCAAATATCGGACGTAGTACGTAACACGGATTAGAATATTAAATCGATAGCAACACTGGCAGCACTAGGGGTCGTCACCTGGGTGGCGCGGGGCGCGGGGGACGCGGACTTGGCGTCGCAGTGTCGGGCAGGTTACGATTTACACTCCACGAACTCAGCAGAAACTCCGCCCGGACGAGAAACGCTGATAATCCACATCCATACACGCTGCGTGAGAATTAGATCGAGATTACTACGGTACCGAGCGCGCTCTGACGGTTTTATTAGCCGTTCGCTTTAATTAACATGTTAATACGTTTACCATCGCGGCCTACGGTTATCTGAATCTCTGATGCGACAATTGGACGATGTAAATTTGAGCAGTTATTGATTAAGTCATGTCCGCGTCAATGGACAATGACCTTAGCATGGGCACACTGCTAATGATATTAGTTTCATAGAGTTTTGACTTGGCAATGGCAATGGCAATAGGCTCACCACCTATTCCATTGTGGGACTAAACGTAACTGGTGAAATGTGGGGGTGTACTACAACACTCCTCTGCCTACCCCTTAGGGAATTACAGGCGTGATGTTACATTGACTTCATAATAATTTGAATGAGCCTAAGAACGAGTAGTAGACAAATTTACGCCGTTTTAGAATCATTTCGTGTATGCACACATTTTTTTTTTAAATTAAGTAATAAATTGTCTTTAAGTTTTTCTGTTTGTTAATTAATTAATATACGATGTTTCCTTTGTTTTCAGGTCATTAGAAAGGCGAATTGGCGGGAATGCATTCTAAATTAAATTCAACGAGCATCACAATTGTGAACCAAAATCACGAAGACCAGTTATTATTTTGGAGACTGAATTAGTGTCCTGCCGAGTTAGTATCGAGACACGTCGACTACAGAGTGCTTAGTGATTTCGAAATTGGTGTTCTGACTTTAAAACTATCGTCAGATAAACGTGACCTCGCGTATATACGGCGGCGGAGTTCGCTACGAATGATGGATTCCGTAAAAATAGTACGTAATTTCTCGAAATCTTCTCGTTATAGATATTTAAGTTTATCTGAGTAGAGGCGAACCAGTGTGGACTGTGCTCAGACTGATTTCAGTGAAGATTTCGACGACTGCGAACTTTGAAAATAATTTGTAGACTAAGCAAGGCCGTAGGCCGAACGATCATTGCCATCTTAATTTTGTATAGTTGTAAATGACGCATCAAGTATATTTCATTTGCATCGGGCGATTATGTGTGGGCCAATGTTATTTATATAAATAATATAGTTAGTGTAGCATGTGTTATATGTGTAAAGTGTTAACTTGTGTTATCCCCGAAACGTTTAGTGTTAGTGCAATTTTCCCATGTGACATTAGAAGTATTGGATGCAGAAATTATTTTCGTTGACCGCGATTATGTTTTGTTTTCGTGTATTTTTTACACCGCCACAGACGGTAGGTGTAGAATGTTACGCGTCACTTAGAGACGAAACTTTAGTCCAGCAGAACAAATAGGAAATAGAGGTATAAAGAATAATTGTTAAATAGAAATTTAGGTGTCCCGTTACCCCAGTTCACCCGTAAGCCATTTTTTTAGCCAAAAATAGATTTTATTGCTCAACATTCTGACGCCAAATTAGGAACGATATTGAAATATAAATCTGACGAACTCAAGATTTTTATATGCGCGTCGTGCGTCTACTTTTTACGATGGATATTGCTCCGATGTCGTGCCTGTTGCTAAATGTAAGTGTAGAGTTGTAAATGCGCACTACGTTCGAAGATTTTTCAATGGAAACGATGCAATCGCTCGCGGATCGCGTATAGTTGACGCACAAACGAAATCCAATATAGTCAGATCTCTAGTCTCGTTAATTGTCGAATAAGGATATCGTCAACTAAGAACACAGAACTACTCATGCGTGTGGCTGGCGAGCGCGATGACTCTATTAAAACATAAAGGAGAGTTCTTTCTGTGAATTACCTCAGTGGACTGTTTGTGATAGATTTAGCCAATAAGTGTTCAGTCTTAGTACTTGTACCGTAAGTCAATTCATGTAATTTTGGCGTCCATATGCAATGTATATTTTATAAAAGCACCGTTCGGTTATGCCTGTTGTTTTGACGGTTTACGTGAACAAGTAGCAAACGTACATAATCGAGGCCTAATTCTACTAATATATTTGCAATGCGCCTTTATTCTCCGAGGAATACAGTTCTAGCTGTTCTATTCTCGTACAAATACGTACATTTATTACGAATTGTACCGATGTAGGATGTGGTTAGTATTTGACACGGATACAATTGTATCGTTAAAACCAATCGAGTAGAGATTGACAATATGAAACCTTACGCCGTTCGCTTTAAGGTCGAAATTCGAAGTTCGAGGTCGAAACAGCGCTTGACATGTAGAAATTTTGTACATATTGTTATATCGTGTACATTTATAGCATTTTATTTTGTTTCAAAAACTCAACTGTTAAGTACTTCATACGTACTAAATTAATGCATATAGATAATACCTACTGTACGTATATCAAGGAGGCGTCTTAGTGTAATGTGCTATAAACTTGCCCTGAAATACTTATATGTATGCAAACTAAATTAGAACACGATTATCTTTTAATTTATCAACCATATCTGTAACTAAGAAAACGAACAAGCAATAGTGAAAAAGTATTTAGTGTGAACTCAGCTTTAGTGTTTCAGTTACCGAACGATTGTTCGAAGTTCGAACACAATTGAATGAAGTATACGTACTTCAGGGCGGTTTCGAACGCGCTTGATGTTCTAGTGACCATTGAAACTCGCATATTTCACGGGCCTCTTATCTAATGTGTAGTTGCAGCTGATGTTGGTGCTATAAATATGTATCTACTATTTTACTAGTGCATTTTGGAACGATTTTTTTTTTAAATTTAAATTCATATTTATACAAGTGTAAATGAAATTGACGTACAAAACTATACTTACTGAAAAATGTTAATCTGACACGGAATTAAGCGACGTGAAATTGTTCTAGAGATGTTCAAGTGATCGGGAAATGACGTATATAACTGTGGCTTTCTCTGTTTTTGTAAGTGTGAGTGAGATGCAGCACACTTCAGTTCGCTTTTGTTCCAATGAACTAATTTTTTTTAAATATTCGATACATTGATTTCGGCACGCGCCGCAAGTGATGTTTACACAATTTTATTTCTATACATATGGTAAAGTAGGTAGTTAATTATTAGTTTTATTATTAGTTGACTTAAAGTCACATACTGTGAACAGTTGGTGGATGTTGGACATCGACGCTGTGCCTAAAGATTTGTAATGTGTAGTAACCATTGCCAAATATACTATATGTAAACGGTAAATGAAGGCTATCAGAGTAATCCAACAGATGGCGCCACTTGTGATTGTATTGAAAATGTCAATTTGAAACACAGTTTTATTATTAACCAAATAAAGAAGACGCACGCAAACTCCATTCAGTATTTTTGCCAAGAAAACGTTATTTCCAATAGACCAATATTTTCCTTACAAGTGGCGCCGCGTAGTGAGCGCAATCGGTAGCCTTCAGTATGAGACGAATGTATCTTTTATTCGGACATAAAAATAGTTGTATTAAGAGTGTTGTAGATGACTAGCCTCGTTGGTGGTATCTCATAATAGTTAAGTGTTAGTTTAATATATCTCCTGGTTGTTAAATATGAAATTAAATAACGAAATATACAATGTAAATGTGACGTGATTACGTCACGCCATGTGGTCAATTAAGGATGGATCGAATTAAATCAAGTCCCATTACGGCCTAGGGCGTGGAACGGGTGGGTTTTATGCTTGTAGTAATAAAAAAAATCCTTTAGTATAAATTATTGAAATCGAACTTTGCATCGAAATTTTGGATTTGACGATTTAACAACTCAAGTGGAATTAAAATTTATAATTATATAAAGTTGCAGAATAAATATTATTTGATTGGCAAAGCGAATAAAGGTCCCGCACGTGATGACTAAACCTGGTTTGGACACCTTATCGAAGTGTTAGGGCACTTGTAAGTTTTTTTTTCATTCACATTGAAACGTCTAATACTGTCATTTATGGGCGTGGGATGGTGTAGATTTATCTTAAAGATTTGAATCGCGTAAACCGCGTAAGTTGTAACGCGATTCCATGAGCGAGGCATCTAGTCGATTTCTATGCCGCGATTTTTTTACCTGCATACCTCGTGAATTGATAACGAATTCCCTGAGTGGAAGTAGATGATCAGGATCTACCTTTACGTTTTCACGAACTTGGTTTGTTCATGTCTCGATTAGACCGAATCGGAACGGTATTTTTTGAATCCAATACGAAATAGTTTTCCATAAAATTCTCTCGATAATTGAACTGCATTTAAATAGTCAAATTAAATTCACTTTAACCGTGTGGGTACCTGATGGCGTAATACATTTTGATATAATGCTATACGTGGAAAGAAATCTGTATTTAGACAAATCTCTTTTTGTGGACCTTTTTATACGTGTTTTATTGGCGATTAATCTTCAAAGCTGGGGTTATCTTTTTTAGCAATTATCCCTTTAGTCAGCCGACAATTGCTAAAAGATAAACAATGAACTAATAAACATGAATAGAACACATAGGTTTAATGATAAAAACAATATGTATGGAGGAATCGTAGTTTCTGGAACGAGCTGTGTGTGTAATATATTTGTAGAAGCGTGACCTCGTTTGTGACGCTTACGGTTATGTCTTAGAGTGTAATAGATAATATATTTTACGATGAAGCATGGTTATCGTGTAACAACCGTGCGTTAGGGCAAGGGGCATTCCCCGTAAAACTTCTAATTAAATTATTTTGTACAATGTTTCAAATATTTTTTTTTTTATGTTTGCATTATTAAGTTTAACGCATTACATGTTTACATTATTTTTTCGTTGTTTTCTTTTTAGTTTTTGGTTGCTTATTATTATGATTATTATTATTATAAATAAAAATTTACGACAAAATGTGAAAGAAACTTAGTTAAGTTAGGAAATCATGTCTAAATGTAAATATATAGATGAAAACATGTATGTAGAAATACATAAATCCTATTTATGTATTAAATTTGATATTGTTTTCAAAATTTCATTGGTTGTATTATTTATACCTACAATCCTCGATTCCCAACTTTCCACAATATTCGCCCATAACCGTGCAGCATTACCCATAACCGCTGCCTCGTTGGTCGGGCGGTTGCTAGAGCGACTGCCGATCGGGAGGTCCTGGGTTCAAATCCCGGGTTGGACATTTGGATTTTGCTAATTTAGAATTTCTAGTAGTGACTCAGAATCTGGACGTGTGCCCGGTGCATGGCAATAGGCTCACCACCTATTCCATTGTGGGACTTAAACGTAACTAGTGAAATGTGGGGGAGTATTACACTCCTCTGTCTACCCCTTCGGCGATTACAGGCGTGATGTTCCGTTTTTTATTTAAATTACTTTACATTGTAAATGTTTAACCTAGGGACTAGGCAGACGGGTTTCTTGGCGGTATATAAATGGTCACCATATCCTATGAATGTACATATTCATCATTGATTCATTGAATTGCTTACAATTAAAATCAAGTTTAAAAAATATGCGTTAGTTTATTTCGCTTAAATAAGAGGACCATGAAAATATTGTTTACGATCAGGCGAGACTCGAAGAAGAAAAGATTGGGAAACTTTAGTTTAAAGACAAACGACAGACATACAACAAAATATCGAACTGCTTTGACAACCATATTTTATTGATTGCAGACCTAATATTGGACGAAGCATTATTTAATGGAATTCTGCACAACGATTTAAATAGTTAAAAAAAAGTTGAAAGCTATTAAAATATACGTTGATGAAGAGTACAAAAGCTGGATGATAATAATGTGGACCGTTCAAGAGTATGATGTCATGGTGTAGAGAAAATTGAGGGGCAGTTAATTGTTGGCAATGGAGCGTTGTCACGGTTGGAACGCACGAGACGATGTTCGGAATTGTTGGACGTGAAGGTCCAACAACGTATAGACAACTGTAAATTTTCGAACAAAATGATCTTATTGGCCGACTCTGACTGCTAAGTCGGAGGTCGTCGCTTCGATTCCTAATCACGACAAACATTCATGTGAGTCTGTATAAGTATGTCTGTAGACTGTTCAGTTACCGTATTACGGACATTTATTTGCCTAATTTGGGAGCGTCCGATCATAATCAATTTATTATTATTATTACAGTATTTGTTAGAGTTGGAGAATTTTTCAATGCAGATGCGGATTTCTCGTGTTATATTTTGCCGGATTCCCGTTTCGTCACTTTGGGCCCGCGGACGCGACATTGGCGATGCTTCTCGCCGTCCTTGTCTCCGCTTATTCCGAAAACTAGTTTTTTGGGTGGAGTTCAACGGCCTTCGAAATCGCGACCGAGAATAATAATACGATTACATATGCACTTTGTACGGTAAATTTTCCTTCTTACAATGGGTACATCTTTATACGTTATCGGCCAATACGCTTTCGAATTAAAAGGCGTGCGTCGTTTTCGAGACACTGCCAAGCGCCGCTGTAGCTTACGAGGGAACGATAAAAATTTAATGCGTGTCCCACTCATGTCAACATCATTCACAAATAAGCCAATCGTTTTAATAGGAATATAAATAGTTTATCACTGCGACGATAGTTTTGGAAGTGAACACAATTTATACCTAATCCCTCCACGGCCTCGTACACTTCGGCGTAATCCGTTTGCGGTTTCAAGTTTGAATGATTCTTTATTATTTTCCCGTAAATATCGTCGTTCACTGTGTAATACGCTTTCGACATCTTGCAAATAATGACACGAATCCTTATTAACACACGAGTTCGAAACGTCGCACTGGCCACACGTTCCCGACGTACTGGCCGCTCGAGCGGTCGATTCGCGAAAGTCGTAAAAATGAAGAGAACAAAAAAAAAAAAAAAAACAACACCGAGACACACGAAAGGGCGGCGGAAGGGAATCTAAATTTAAATACCTCGTTTGCCCTCTGACGGAAAGGAGGCGCGAGCGACTCTCTTATGGACTAATGCAGTACTGATTCACGTCCATCGAGAGCGCCGACCGCAAAAATCGCGCACATTGTTCACACAAACATATGATAT
>DWDX01004349.1:0-11806 GCA_018245675.1 Agara michaeli
GTAACTGGTGAATTGTGGGGGTGTACTACACTCCTCTGCCTACCCCTTAGGGGATTACAGGCGTGATGTTACGTTCTAAAGAAAGCATTTCATTATGCTTAATCTTCATAAAACAATATTATATTTAATCTGGTCTATAGCGGTGTCATATCTTATAGGAGACAATACTCAAGCATCAAACTTGCATAAAATAGCTTAATTTCGACCGTGACAAGTTTAATACATTATGATTTATCCCACATTATAAAGGATGGCGCTATATATATCCTCAAGCAATCCGTAGAAGATTTATAAGTATCGTATATATTAACAATGTAAAATTAAAATACATAAAGCACAACCCTGCTGATTCACTCTGCTTTTTAAGGATGGATCCTAAAAATATAATACTAATAATAAATATTAGTACAATACATTTTTCATCACACACATTTAAGCGTGCGAAAGTTTGATAACTTAAATATTTAGTCCAATCACTTTATAAATCTTCTTAAAATACATATTTGCCGTAATACCTTCAGATAATTTATTCCTCAAACGGAAATTCCAGTCCATTTACTCTACTTTAGCACTTTGGTTCGAAGGATGGAAAGAAATGCTTTTAATAAAAGTAATTTCGGAACAAATTTACCCGATTGGGCCCGGATAAAGGTTGAATAATAATTATGGCGACGGCTCCACGAAGTAATTTGTTTGAGTTACTTTCCACTAAGCATTTTCAACAAATGTTATCTTGGCTGTCTTGATATTTTCATTATCATATTCTTGTAACAGTGCATTGTTAGTTGTTGCGTACGTAAATTGTTTTTGCATGTTAAAATATGTACAAAACAATAAAAAGGATATAAAAACGAGACAACAGTAAACTCGTGGATCCCAAAACATAATTTTAAAATACTGTTACATAAATTAGAAGTAATGCTTAAGTTACAAAACGACTATTATTAATTGTTTGTTAACATAACATATTTATAAGACCATTAGTTACTTTGTATATAGGACTATTTATAGCACGAATTTAAATCAAATATAATCAACATATCTTAATCAATACCGGTGTTCGTGGTATTGGTCTATACTTTTTCATATTCAGTACGATAAATGGAAGTAAAAATATGGAATAGAATCAATGACAAAGTACTTTCCCTACCCTATGTTGTCACACTAAATGAGTGATGATATCACGCAGCAAGAATTAATTTAGGTTATTGCTTGTGGTGCAAATTAATGTAATTTGTTGGAAAATTGCGCACAATTGCGTGCCGCTGCGGATCGTGTGGGCATTCACCGGCTAATCTCCCAGAGGAGCGCAGAATGTAGTTAGTTTATGGAACGTGTCGCGACAACTGTATAATTAAAATTAAACTGAAACTTTGCAATAAACCTACAAATTTTCCTTGTCTGGTTATTGAAATGTTAAAAAAATAATGTAACGCTCATTTTTTTCCATTTTCAACTTTTTGACCTATTTGCCAACAACGAGCAATAGTATGTATACTTTTAATCGATACTGCTAGACAAAAGCATTCAACACGTAAGGTTAATACAATACAATACAATACCATAAAATACAATACATACCATACCATAAAATATAATACAATACAAATATGCTTTATTGTACACCATAAAATGCAGAAACAGAAAGACATGCACAAGATAATTAAAGGTGTTCCGAATTTTATCGATAACTCGGCGGTTTAATAATGGCTAATTAGCTTATTACTCTCATGCCGTTTATAATTGAACTGGAACAGTTATCAAACATTAAGTCTGTCACCGACTTTTACTCTTATCTACGGCCACCATCGTTATGTACTAAACGCTTATTTACATTATCGTATAAATAAGGGAAAAAAAATACGGCGAAAAGTATAGAATTTGCTGCGTCACGTAAGTAATTTAATGGACTCCCGATGGAGCCCATTCTTAGAATTTTACACGTCTTTTGGGATTCGACAAATAATAGGGTTCTTCCTCTATGCGATGTAAAGGGAACATTGGTCTATATATATTTTACTCGGGACCTTTTTACTATCGGATCTTCGTACTACATTTAATTTCATTCGTCATATTTTAATTATACGACTACCTAGCATTCATCGATTATCACTTTTTTAAATATACAGATGGAAGATATTGTTATGATTATCTGTATTTAATGAAAACGACAGAATATTTTTCTAATTAAATTGATGATATTAAACTTTGCTAACCATTCCGAGTAATGAGTTCCACGTGTTGTTCTAATTTTAAACGTGAAGCATAAATTTATAATTAACACGACATAGCACCTTAATAAGTTTTAGATTGACCTAATTAGGAGGCTACGTTGACAATTAATTACCGCCGCGGGCACTTCTAGCTCTATTAGGCAATTGTTACATTTTTTACCTGTTGATGGTCGGCGGAAGATAAAATGGTTAGTTAACTAATGAAGTCACTAAGCGATTGTATGAAATGGAACTTTTAATAGATTGAAAACAGACGTCAAATTTTTAAACACATTGGCTCAAATTAGGATATCCTGTGTATGAGGTAACGAAAAAACAGTTGTTACGTGTACGTAAAAACTAGGAATAAGCTACCTAAAATAGCAATGATAGCTCAGTGGTTTAGTTCTCAGCGTATTATTCTGGGAGTCTGTGGTGCAAATCCTGTCGATCTGCATCTATAACCTTAGAAAGTTATATGCGTTATTAAGATTTAATGTCACTCACTATAGGTGACTGCTATGCGTGTGCACATCAAAAATGCGAGGAAAAACATTGAGAAAAGATAGACACTCTAGATTTTATCGTGATATTTTCTAAGGCTTGGATGTCAACCTTATGCATTCTAAGCGGTCCACATCCAGAGTGAGACCATAAAAGGGTCCATGAAGATCGTAATGAATCTCAATATAGCTACTGTATAAATACACTTGAATGTTATACAGGGTCCAACAACGTATTTATTTTTAGAAGGTACAAAATTACTGTTCAAAAGAAAAAAAGAGCTAAAGCAAAATTTCTTGTCAAAATTTGGTTATGAACGCGGCGTAATAAACACAGAATGTTTGTGATATAAATCAACTGGTAAAAATATATGAAACGTATATGGAACATTTGATTCGGGAACCAAATCCGCATGGTGTGATACGGAGCAATGCTACGTTTTTTGGAATAAAAAAAAAGCCGCTCGCACATTGCGGTCGCAGCCGCCGATCGCAACACATGTGAAAAACCACCCGTATAAAACGCAGAAACGACTATTGTTTTTGGTTGAAATGAGCTTGTCGCTGTCTCTTTTGTGTATAATTTCCGTTATTTCATAGGATTTGTGTTATTATTATCTGTAAAAGGTAAAAGAGTAACGACAAAAGGAGTGCCGTATTATAGTCAATACAAACGGAATAATCATATGAGGTTAATGGAATCCACAATGATTTTATTGTGGAATCACTTAGCGTGTTGGCGTGTGATTCTACATATTTCGGTCAAAATGTGCCCAAATGATAGTAACAATATGTAATAATAATAATAATATCTTGGAACTGTTTCACGCACAGCGTAACATAAATAATAGAATTGAATGGAACTTCTTAAGTTAGGTATGATTTTGAAGCAAGGGAGGAGATACTTTTTCTCTTATATATCATTATCTGTGTCTACAATTGCATACGCTAAGAATAATTATTCTATATTTCCTTTTTTGTTGCAGGTCTGGTGGGGGAATCATCAAAATTAGTAATTATACATTATACAGCTATTACCCAAATGTCATCCAATACTCTATAGACATTTGGTTTCTGACTTCATATAATCAATATACCAGCTAGGGGCACCTTTTTTAAACAAATATACATATATTATACACTTATATAACGGGTACACGAGTAATAAACATATTCAAGAGTCAGAGGACACGATGGGTAGGTAAGTAAATAACACACGAAAAAAACTCATAACTACCCAATTTTCAGTACAATGCAAAATATTTTCAAGCAACATAAAAAGTACAAGGACTCATAAAGAAGTTAGCGACAGTTAATTGGAAAATTGGAGAAGAGCCAAGCGCTGTCTATTTATTACATTTCGTCACACTATTAACTCGGCGCCTGCTA
Organism: Agara michaeli; assembly: GCA_018245675.1. NCBI lineage: Eukaryota > Metazoa > Arthropoda > Insecta > Lepidoptera > Hesperiidae > Agara > Agara michaeli. The sequence goes on from DWDX01004349.1 coordinate 4,106, forward strand.
TTATAATATTTTAAATATTCAAACTAATATTCTTATGCTTACCTAAAATTCGTACGTTTGACCAGTTCTGCCTTTGTTATAATTATTAGGTATAAGAAAACAATTACAGAATCCATTAATTATTAAATTAATTATTTAAAACATAGACTTTCAAGATCATACAGCGCGAACACATGAACTACAGAAAATAAGTATTTAGTGTTGCTAAAGAAATTTTATGATGTGGATGCGTTCCATTTCAGTCTTGATGATTTCGAAATCTTAAATATATAAAACTCAAAGGTGACTGACTGACTGACATAGTGATCTATCAACGCACAGCACGCAACCACTGGACGGATCGGGCTGACATTTGGCATGCAGGTAGATGTTATGACGTAGGCATCCGCTAAGAAAGGATTTTGATCAATTCTACACCCAAGGAGACAAAATAGGGGATGAAAGGTTTTAACGCGAGTGAAGCCGCGGGCAAAAGCTCGTAAGGTCGTAAATTCTAAAATAATCGATGGATGGTTAATGGCTTACTCGGTTGTTGGAACTTCGTAAAGCCTAAATCGATAGCTAAGCCTAACTGTTTAACTTAACCCTCCGAAAATTGAGACGCAATCACAAGAAATACTACGTATCCTGGTTAAGAATGAAACTTATTATTCTAAGACTTTTGAGAAACGTACAATCACCGCCACCGCTGGCTCCACGCCAAAACTTAGTAAATGTCACTCGACTTTTATACAACCTTGTTTCTTACAGGCTTGTTCAACCGACAACGAGTAAACGAGATAACATTACACATTCCTATATATACCTATGTCAGGAAGATGACTGTCTGACCCAGAGATCAACGCAAAGCCGAAACCCCTAAACTGAATTGACTGATTGAACTAAATTTTGGAAATTCCACCCCGAAGAGTGTAAAATGGGGGTAGAAATATTATACGAAATATCATCGGGTTATAAGTTAAACGAAAAAATTTTAAGTACTGTAACCAACAATGGTCAAGCATACATAGATATATAATAAAAAGAAAGAAGAAGAAGAATTTCCAAAAATTAACATTAAAAGTATGCAATCGTTAATGTATTCGTTACCAACGTTACTTTAATCGCCACTCATCATCGTGAAACAAGTCCCTAACACTGCTACAGTTTGCACAAAACAATACGCTACGTATGAAAATAAATTGCTTTGTAGTGATAATTACAGTTCTGACCTTGACACGCGTCATGGTATTCTGTATAGCGGCAGTTAAAAATGGTACATCTGACATAGAAAATAACAGCTGACATATTATTATAAACGATCAGTTGGACTGTATACGATGACTTCTGGGTAATCCTCCTACTGTATATAGAGTGACTCTGTAAATTTACAGCATATGTTTCCTCTAGGTAAAGGCAGCGTTTATCGCTTTTAACGGTCCTGAAAAACTTCATTCACCTCTTTACTTTCAACAAACTGGTCATTAATGCTCAACGCATCATCCGTCCTCTACTCGATATGATACTCTACCATTGCCTCACGACTTTGTTACTTAATTCTGTAGCCCAATTATAGGTAAAAGCTCACAAAGTTGTAAGGTAAATCAAATTTACAAAGGTAAGGATTGAGTTGTGAGGGTATAATGACAAAAACTAAATATTATATTTGTATGAATTATTCCGTTCATACCAGAAATCATCGCTTACATATACAATGTTATTATATTATAATGCAACCAAAATATGTAGTGTTGTCGAGGTTAATAACACTGCACCCGATCGTCTCATTGTACCTCACCCCTAAGCTTATATTGTGACTCACCCCTGAATAATTAATGTAGGCATATTACGTTACTTTGACAGTACCCCTTTTTTATTTAAAATTCATTGATCTTTGCCAGCGCTACGTGACATTAAGCGAATCAACAAAGTGCTAAAGTTAAATGTATTTATAGAGCCAATTGGTTCCCCGCTAGCAATTAGTCAGCACTTACCCAAAATACACAGCAAACGATGAATATTTAACTACGCCGAACAACCCGCTATGTTGCTACGAGGCATTTTATTTTATCAATACTTTAAACATATAATATCTCGGACTGAAAATCTGCAAAGATCCTTTATTTATGCGTCGATCAACTATGTTTTTGTTTTTGTGAAAGAAACAGGAATCAGTCGGGACTGAGGAGCGACGTAAACACGTCTATACCTAAAACAGAATTGAAGTAGGTATTATCCGAATCAGAAACACATAGCTATCTCAGGTTTATCTATTTACTTTGGAGACTTCTTGTAATGTATATTCACATCGTTTAGAACGCATCGCTTTTATTTAACCACATTTTAATATTTCACAAATGTAACGTTTATTTAACGTAACTGGTGAAATGTGGGGGTGTACTACACTCCTCTGTCTACCCCTTAAGGGGATTACAGGAGTGATGTTACTTTTTTTTTTTAATATTTCACATGTTTCTAACTTAATGAGATGTAATTAGAACTTTACATCTTTAGGTGGCTGGCCGGTTGTAAACCTTTTTGTTTCCCACTGTCCACGACGCTGCTCCAGTGCAGAGCGGTGATGATACGGGTTAGTGGTAAACCTGTCGTTCGAAATTTTTAAACCGCTGTTAGGGTCTCCGACCGACCGTTTACGATTTGCTATCGCGTCGGAATTACAAGCGCTCCGCTCATTTCTTATTTATTTTAGGTACCTATTTGTCTTGAGGTACCTATTAGTATAACTTCTGTAGAAAATATGAACACAATTCTTTCGTTGAATAGGTAGATGTTATAGAGCTAAATCCTTAATGTATGTACCCCAAACCGACGCGAAACGTGCGTCTGACATCATTTCTTAGCTCCAACGCGTGCCTCAAATGTATCAGAATTTGGTTACATAGACGTTAATGTGTCAGAATTTACGTCTGCTTTATTTGTCTCTGAACATAATCTGTCCGAAACGTCTTCAAATGTACATCGCCGCTAATCTACACGGTTACCTGTCTTCATCAGTGACTAATCCTGTCTAGATTCTACAGAACTCTGGACAGGAGCCTATCTTGTTAAGTTAATCCTACCTAGTAGATTCCGAAAGTTATGTTATAAAAATGGTGTTACGACACTAGTTAATAAGGAAAAAGGATCTTATGAAACCTTATAAACATCGAAAGTAAAACGTGGGCACAGTCAATAATTTCAATTTAATTACTCTCGATTTCACCGTTTTTGCACATGAAGCCTATATTCACAGATATAAAACCGGGATTAAAATGGAGTAAATTGATGAACTTGCTATACGTAGCTACTTGTAAAACACATCAATATATTTCTTTAGAGCGTTTGAATACAACTTTACAAGAAATGAATTTTAGAATAATTTTAGGTTTTCTAGATATTCTAGATATTGTGGGATTATTTGATCTTATTTTGTGCATTTGATGAATTCGTAGACAAAAACTTAGCAGTGATGTACCCGGGCGTCGTAACGAGGTGCCATTTCTTGCTCGCAACGCTGCTCTCTTTATATCAAGCGAAATTGCTATCCATATAATGCCTACACACTATTGATATCTATAGAATGAACGTGCTTAGTTCCACTTCAATGCCTTTATAGTGGACATACCCAGCAGACGGCTCATTGTCAACGATGCGATAATGAAGGTCCAACCAGGGGTGTAAAATTGCTAATAATAACATTATATTTAGAAGACTGACCAAAGGCAAAGGCCCTACGGCTTAGGTATACCTTACCTCTTGTCTTATATCTTGACGAAATAGGTTGTTACGAGATCCAAAAACGACATATAATCAGGGTATATGGTCTTTATAAAATAAAGTCACATAAAAAAAAATGTTTAACCGCAAATCATCGCCACAAATAAATCGATATAAAAGATATCTTGAAAAGAAAAGTATCATGTATTGGATGCTAGTTCGTTCCTTTTGAAGCAGTAACCGCTCATGAATATCTTCGGTTTTAGTAGTCAGCGATGCGTTTTCGACCTTTCCGAGTAATGGGAGCTCGCACTCCGAATTCGGGGACAACGGTTGATGTATTGATGAAAGCCGTTTCGATAAAGGGCTTTTATTATCGAGATCTTCAGAAATTCTACTCACCGGAGTGTAATAAATAAAATTGGCACATTTTATGTTTCATTTCACGTATAGGCTGGTACATGTTTCCCTCAACAGGTGTGTTCTTATGTATAACAAATACATATTTTGCGACTTAGTTTCTTTAAATGTAACCAAAGAATGCCATTTGGCATTAAGTCCGCCCTTTGTAATGTTCTACGTTACAATAAAGAGTAAATAAATAAAATAAACCAAGACTGGGTATTAGAAGACAGCAAGTGTACCTTACGTAAGTATGTATTAATGTTCTAAAGAACGAAATGATAATCGAACGAACGTTCGTTTGAATGTCTTTATTATTATTTCTACATACCGTCACGCCAGGTCCCTAACGGGGTAGGCAGAAAGCACCGAGTTCCAAATATCTCTGTCCTTGCAAACCTGACGTATGATAATTATTTCTATTGTACCATAGTTACCATTGATATATCAAGCCAGTAGGTACGTTTATCTTATCTAGAAGTTTATTAATAGCTTTTTTACAAAATCATAATTCTAGATTAGATAATTGCTACATAATTAAATAGTAAAGAATGATTCATGCTAACTTTTTTAACGTTCACAAAATATTGTAGACTTTGTTAATAATACGTAACATCACGCCTGTAATCCCCTTAAGGGATAGGCAGAGGAGTGTAGTACACCCCCACATTTCACCAATTACGTTTAAATCCTACAATGGAATAGGTGGTGAGCCTATTGCCATGCACCGGGCACACATCCAGACTCCGAGTCACTGCTAGAAATTCTAGATTAGAAAAATCAAGTTGCATTGAACATTGGCAACATTGAAGTTATAATTTCTAGGCAATGATTCCTTTTACAATAATTATTCCCTGTAATATTAATCTTATAGATGCACATGCCTTCGCTTCGTTAGTACAAATACTAAAGAAAAGCACATAGCTTTCTAAGTGTGTGCGTGCCAGGAATTCGAACCTGTGGATTGGAAATACCGACGTGTTCGGACATAACTACTTGTGCTTATATCTCAAAACTATATATCTATACTACATAGTAATAAAGCTTGGAGAACGAGTATAATACAATATGGCGGTCTAACACAAATAACCTAGCCGCTATTGAAAATCAAATTTCAATTAAATATAGTAGGTTTCTCTTTGAAATTAGATTTCTGAGTTATGTAAACTGAACCGCAATATTATTTCTATCGTATTTCATTTTCTCGTATGTTCATGATTCTTAATAGACTCCAATTAGAAATAACGACTCTATATTAAAATCATATCTAGCAATGAAATTTGAATTCCGTAAGTATTAGGTAGTATAAGAATATGTTTGAAGTTTTGGTTAAACTACGACGATGAAAAGGTAGACGATATTTATAAAAGCAATGCTTGAGAAAAAACATTGTAACATCTACTATATGTTTAATTACGGAAATGCTGTGACTTACAAAATGATTACTTAACGTTAGTGCTATAGTGGCAGCGTGCATGACGATATTAAAGTTTTTATGTTGGTACGTATCTATGTATTATCACCGTAGATATTAAGAGGACCCCTCATAAGCAGTTACGTGATAGCCACCTAGTCGTGCCTGTCAAAACAGTACACTATAAAACCGGTCATAAAACGCCATGCACATTGAGTTTGTACATTGCCGCACTTTCATATATTGTGTATAAATCGTTTCAAACAACGGCTCGCTCTATTGCTATAGACTAGATGGGGACGTACTGAAATACGATGCAATAAGTTTCGGCATAGAGCATTCACAATGTGCGTAGGTCTTAAACATTTTCCTTATATAATAAACTAAAAAGGAATGTACCTTTATGAAAAATTCAATTCGATTCAAATATAATTGACTGTAATTACGGCGTAGCAAATCGTTGTAAACACAAAATATTACACAGTAAATAACAGTGATAATAAAAGAACAAAAAATTTATTTCGACGATTTGAACAGCTACTACAATTATAGAAATATTTGAAATTAACAGCGGTAATATCTTGAGGCAACCCATACTGATCTCAAATTGTACGGAGCAAGTTCTATACTAATTAGACACCGAGACAGCTGCTAAATTACTTAATTAAATGCCTAATTATATAGATAACACAGAGATATAGAGAGATAACATAGATTATATAGATTTTTACGCTCAAACAATATAAATACTCAGGCTCGTCACTCAAAGATTGGTATTGGATGGGAATCGAACCTCAATCCCGGCTCAACAGTCAGAACTTAGCACAGGCAGTCAAACGAAGTATTTGAATAATATGAAGTCGTGACATGGACAATGTATGTTCTCGTATTATACGAACGTAATCTTTACATTAGGGAAAATTGGACGTTTCCTCAATCAGCCTCGATTGGGCACTTACGATTCCATTAGACCAATTTATCAATCCTTTTATGCGTCTATCTGACCTCAATGTAGCAGGTATAGCAGAAACTGTAGGCTTCGGTAGGTTTAGTTACAGATGTATCGTTGTATTCGGATCTTATAATTCATCTTTTTCAAACATAAATATCAAACATTTACATATTTATACAGCCATAGAGTAGGTTTTGAGGTGGTAGTTTATAAGAATTTCTCAAAATACATTACAATATATGTATTAATAGTCAACGATTCCCTACATAATTAAATATTAGAATTTTGAAATATTTCTGTTATTTTCATTTTCAAAGAAATTTTGTTTCATTCTAAAGTTAAGTAGATTACAACAATTTCAAGCACCTACCTACCTAGAAAACCTACATAGAAAACCATAGAGTACCTACATAGAAACGGTTAAAACAATTTCAAGAGCCACAGTCAATAGTGGACCCAAAGGAAACAGATCCATTACGTAACCAAACAAATATCTAGAGCGTTCCCCTTAATCTTTAAGAGCTATCTACTTAACGTTCCATTACGCCGAATTGTCAATGTCATACGTCACGCGACCGCAATCAAAGTTAAGGGGCCAAAGTAACAACACGAATGTTATTTTACGAGGATCGGACCAATTAGTGAAATGTGAAGCGTACGCCGATCGGTCGATCGCAAAGGATTCTAGGTTAATATTGATCAAGCGGACCCTTATATTGATTGAAATAGGAACCCTCGCACGATAGCTGCGGATCATCTGCGTCTTTGGACTTTGGACGAAAACATTATGCTGTAAAACGGTCGATTTTACAGTAACAGGGTTAGTAATTTATACGTCGGCTACCTCTCAATGAAGTCGAGATCGTTTCAATTGTATAGCTTCAAGTAATATTGTATTTATTACGTTCATGTTTACAAATAAGCTTATCCCCCGCCCTTCTTAAAGCCGACACTAATCTTTCTATATACGCTCAATATGATTACCGAATGGCTCAGATTTAGATTTTTGTATTAAATGTAGTGACTTATTACCTGTATTTACATTTATTCTACTGACTATGATTTATTTAATATTATTAAATGGCCGATCGGAAAAATAGATACAGTTTAGCGGTTATGTAACGTCATTATCAAAATTTTTGAAAAATAGAACGACGATAGCATGGACTTTAATCGCGAAAATATTTTAAGTCTCTATTAATGATGATTACCTACTCGTATATTATTAATGATGTCC
>DWDX01004350.1:0-11806 GCA_018245675.1 Agara michaeli
GTCGATTCCCACAAGTTTGTCGGCACATTTATTTATTCTGTCTAGGTGTAAAAAGTTTATGTAAGTATTGTGTAGTATGTATATATATATATACATATATATATATATTGTATGTTTATCAGCATTCCGGCTAACATAATACAGTAATTAAATTGCCTAATTTGAAATCAGATAGCCGTGTTTGGAAGCGTCCTAATTATTATTATTACTACGATTTAAGAATACTTTCAGAATATATATTAAAATGGTTATTTATAAAGAATCAAAACCATCTGTGTTACGTAGTTGTTTGTTAGTCCAGATAAACCTAATTACGTAGAAAATATGCACATACTTAATGAAATGTACATAGTGTGTTGAAATAATACAGAAGCGGACAAAACACGACGTTGCATTAATTAAGCTTTATAAACACAGAACACTGTTAAAAATAAAATTGAAGTGAACTGATAAATCAAATTAATTACTGGCCGTATACATATATGATCTTTGATCTAAGAATTTTTTTTTAAGCCTTTGTCAGCTTCTGTAAGTATAATAATATACATATTATATAGCTCTTGTAAAATTTGTTTATAATTTTCTTGAGACAGCTGTTGAACATTTAGTAATTTTAATGTTTTATTAAGATCAAGAGTTACGTTGGTTTAAGTTTGACGCTTCTTATTTTTTTTAATGTTTAAATGTTAAGCAATTTTGCACCTTTCTTGTTTATGTTCTCACCTGTCTTACGGTAATTAGTTATATTATACTAACTGTTGCACATATTATTAAATTAGATGTAGTAATCGCTTTAGTATTCTAGTTTCTGATGACGTCATAATGGGGGAGGTAAGTAGTTTCCTCGTTACTACTTCAGTATTTATTTTATCTTTTTAGAATATTTCGTTAGAACTTTTCATTAACAGTATTTCTTTTGATATTCTCACTTAATAATGTTTAATGTGAAGATTTAGATTAGAATTTTAATAAAAACTTTCTATATAAGGTTTCAAAGCTGTAACGACAAATTAATCGTAGGAAAAAAAAAATCATAGGACATCAATACACTTAATGCCGAATACTGATATGGTGTCAATGCTATTTCAGCTTTCAATACAAACGCAATCGTATATGACAATACGCCTTGGAGACCTGGCAGAGACGTAGACGATCGGGCAACTGTCGAAGAAGATGAAAGGAAACTAAAAAATCTCGCAACGAGAATAATGTCCAACGGTGTAGAGGTGTTGGTGAAGGACAAGAGTGCGGACGGAAAACAGGAACAGGTACGTATCTGGCGTGTGTGAAACGAATATCGTCAATAATCTGAATGTTGAACTAATTCACGGATTTCGTTCTAATACAAAGCAATTAATGGCCACGTAAGTCAATGTGTTTATCAATGTGCCTTTATTGTGCGGTGCACGGATGCCTTTATTTCATTTACGTCTGCTTTTATTTTCTCAGCGAAAATTTAAGTTAATGCGCATAACTCCATTGGAATCATCACAGTTCCGCGCGAGTTTACCGTCACCGCCTAAAAAGTCACTGCTATCGTCAGCCGTCGCAACCGTCGTAAACCGTCGGCAAATGAGCGCGATGCTTCCATTACAACAGCTAATGAGACACAATTACATAATCAAGACATGCATGACCACATTCACATACCTGACAACAGTAGTCCAGAACAAACGGAGCGCTATATCGACATTCGAGACCATAGTGTCCGTTGTTACGACGGAATCGTTGACGAACCTTTATGCCACTGACGTCACACCAGATTTGAAAGCAACTAAAGTAAGATCTTGTTATTTTTGGAACCCCCGTACAACCAAACCATCCCGGGTTCCAAAGGTCGGACTCTTCAGAATTGGTAAAACTTACTCCCGAACACTACCACATTTGTACACCAAATACGGTCTTCCTTTTCTAATACAGTTCTCCTTAACCGTCTTCTTTGATAAAATATATATATACAGTCAAAGTTATATATAGTCCTGTGTAAGAATTACCTTTTATTTAGTTTAGTTACTAATATTATTGGTCAAAAATTAGTGATATTTATTTTATTAATTTTATATACGCTTCCAAATATAACATATCTCGTTAGATACCAAAATTAATAACTTAAGAATTCATGTGACTGACAATACAAGCTGTAGGTGAAGTTTACTGAAAAAAAAATCACTATGAAGACAACGTGAGAACGTATCCTAAAAACCATTCTAATCATGTTTTCTTAACCTGTCCGATGAAATACAATTATTATATTACAGGTGTTGTCACACTAAATAATGTAACTGTGTTTATTTATTTTTATTACTAATTAGTAACAATGACTGACTAAGTAAAAGTAATAATCTTCTACATTTTATTTTTACTATATGCGATTATTTTTCAGACAAAATTTATGGATGTTAAAACAATTCAACCGTCTGCACATAGCAACATATTTGCCAGTAGTATACCGAAGATTGATAAAAGAATTGACAGTCACGAGGATGATCCTTTTGATATAATACAGCCATCCGAAGTGAGTCACATGCCATGTACAACAACTTCATGTTCTTGTAGCCACACTAAAACTGAAAGTTTGAATGCCCAATATACTAATACAAAAGATCAGTCAATTGCTGCAAGTGACAAATACAATGTCAAAATGACAAAATATGGTACCTCTAAGATAGATATTAAACCAACCAGTAAGGAATCATATAACATAAAAACTCAGTATCACCCTTACGATTATGAAAATATTTCACACGTGGCTCCAACAGACAAAGTAGTTGAAAAATATACCGAAGTTGTCAATGATTACTCAAATGAAAAAGATAGTAATTCACTAGAAGACAGTGAATTATTGACAAACGAACAGGCTCCTTTACCTCCAAAGAATAATAAAATAGCAAATAACAAGGTTCCAGATAGAAACAAACCTGACAAAGTACAAAAGCCTAATAAAAATAAGTTAGTAGTTGCTGAATTACTAAAACTTGGATCTTTAGGCATTAAAGGACTATCACAATTGGCACCGGTATTGGAAAAAATGACTGGTGGTTTTATCAAGAGGCAAGATACTGAACAAACAACAACTACAACACCAAAACCTGCTAAAAAATTGACACCTTATAACATGAATAAGAGAGTTGATAGTGATATTGAATCGAAACAAAATAATTTTCCAATTTATATACCAGTCGATGAATTGGAAACATCTGAATCTCAAATTACTTTTACAAATGCTACTTTACATCAAAACATTGCTTGGGCTGCAGAATATAAGCAACCCAAGGCTCATAATGCATTACCGAAAATTGTCCATGAAAGTCCTCTCGTAAATGGTGGTATACCGATTAGTCCTGGAGAGATTATAAGAGCTAATTCCGATGTTATTGTTGGCAAACCTGCAGTTGGGGGACCACTCACGTTAGCAGCAAGTGGTATCAAATTGCACAACCCAGTAAATCCTCCACCAATAGATAGCTTAATGGCAAATGATGAACAATACGTTGTTAAAGAAAATCCACCTCGTAATAGCCAAGGCTACCTAGATATAAAAGTAGATGATTCATTTGACTTAAGACCGCCGAATTTACCTAAAATGAAACCAAAACCATTGAGAAATTTACCTAGGCCAGGTGTTTATTATGAACATCAGAATTCTCCTGGAAGTAATAAAATTCCTACTCATATACCTACAATAATCCATTCTACAAATGATAATTTAATGAAAACTGAAAAGATTAAGAATGTTAATATAGGCAACCATGGCAGGCCATTATTTTTGGATTATATACCTTCTCTGGCTAAGCCTACGAGCAATTTACCAATCGAACATCATACTGATTTCCGTCCACCAAAAGACGCAGGTAACCTAGAAATAGACGATAATAGTCCAAGTTCATCTGAAGTAATTGATACAAGGCTACGAACAGACGGAGAATATGTATTGTCTTCTAACCTCGAGTCCGTGAATAAACCATTTTTAGTGGAAATACAACCCTCGAGAGTTGCAAACGTATTGATTCCCCATGGAAGTTCCACGGCTCTTGTATTTGCTGGATCATCTGAACCTCATAAAACTGGAGATTATGTTGATGATCCATTACCTTATCCGGAACCAGGATACTTTGGAAGTTTTAGCATAGATGCACCACAAATGACTAATGTTCATAATGTAGCACCAAATAATAAAAACAGCATTGTGGTCAAGCCCAGCAATCAACCCCCAATAGATAACCATAACAACGCACAACTTTATAATGAAACACCTTTAAGAAATGACTTGAAAATAAAGTGGAATAGCAATAAGAGACTTACAGACTTTAATAAAATACTTCCTCCGATTAGTAGCCAAGAAACTCATGTGCAAGTGGGGCCACAGATAGCTTCATATAACCCTGATATTTATAAAGGTGATTTTGATAAATATAATAATAGCCCTGGTAAATTAAATTCAGCTGTTAAACCGAAAGATGGTAAAGAAGTTATTGACAAAGAATATGAAAATTATTTGGCAGTTCCACCTCCTCCACCGCCAAAAATGCACTTCCATCAAGAAAATCACTATGACAATAGTAAGCCATACAGCCAACGACCAATAATTCATACAAAGCCGGTTCAGGATATGAAGATATTTTTAAATGTTCAGCATCCAATACCAAATATCGCCAATAAAGAACAGCAGCCACCGAAAATTACTTCAGAAATTTATTTTGCATCTCAAATGCCAAATACTAAACCTACACCTACCTACACAGTTCAAGTGCCACACTCGCCATCTCATTTTATGGTTCCTAAAACTAAGCCTACTCAAACACAGACTCATAGACCACCAGAGATTCATAATCAATATCAAAACTCGTTCTCGGTGGTATCGTCTCCTAGTTTTGGGAACAAAACCATAAATAACTTTATAGAAAAGGATAATACTTATAGTGTTACTTTAAATACTGCTACAAACGTGGCGAGTAATGGTGATACGGTTCAGGTAATTGGTTCGAGTGTAGCAGTACCTATAGGTTCTGCCACGCAAAATGGACAAATCAACGCCGACATTCCTATTGGAACTAATTTCGCTATTAAAGTTGAAGATAATCCAGAAAAATATGAAAGTTTTAATATAGTGGGAACCAGAAGTCCATCTATTATATATGATGACAAAGGACGAATACCAATCAAAATCGAAAACAATGAATGGAACAAGACAGTTAGTACGAGGAACGTATCAAAATATGAATTAAACAATATTAATCTAAATAAAGGATATACAGGAAATAAAATGCAGACATTTGTTGTTACATCCGAAACACCTATACCGCCATCTTTAAATAGCCATGCAAATTTCCCAATGATAAATGATCATACCACTGATAAAAACCAAATGAATATTAAACCGGTAACCGAATATATAAATGATATAAAGTTAATAGATCAAAGAAGACCAGCCAAACTTATACCGAACATTCCAACTAATTCTCATGGTTGGTATTCGAGCGTCCTAAATGAAAATAGCTTAAAGAACATAAACAACATGAAGGTAGAAGGCACAACAAGGAGAATAATACCGTTAAGTTATGATTATAATAAAGAAAATATTCCAGAATTTGGTGAGAAAATCATTAATGCCGGTATACCTCCTGCCGAATTTTGGGACAAAACGGCTTTACCAGTAATTAATAACTTTAAGATCGGAAAACCATTTTCAAAGATCCAAGAAGGAGATAAAATAATTTCAAGTACATCTTCTGTACGACCTAATTACATCAATTTCGATGTAGAGCAACCGGCCTACGATATACCGATAAGAGACAACAGCGACGAAACAACAACAGCCAAACCATTTAATTCCAATAACGTCAGTTTGAAACCAGTTTATGAAAACTCTGAAGAAGTTTATGATGGCAGCGAAGAAATTGTGAGCGATGGTGAAATTGACGGTGAAATTAGTTCAGAATCAATGAAAATTCCTATCCTTAGTACATCAACTAAAATAGAAAAACCACATTTAATCAATAAGAAGCCTGTGCAGCATAAAGAAGTATTAACTGTGCCACAGAATGCTGTTGGTGATAAAAATAATAATATTATGGTCACATTGAACACTTCTCCACAAACGTATAATTTTAATACTGGTACACAGACTGAAAAACCGTTCAAATCTTATAATAAAACTATTTTCCAATCTAATTCTATTAAACCTGTATACGAAGATAATTCTTATATGAAACCTAGACCATTTGCAATAAATACTTTGCCTTTAGACCACCAATTGCAACAACCTCATTGGCAGATAAATCAGATGATGGAAAACTCGACAAATGCATCATATGAAGAAAGTCTTGATTTAAATATAGGTGAAGAAATGAATCCTTTAATAAACTCAAAACCACCAAATAAATCAAAGGTGCCTGCGCGTATACCCGATTTGGAAAATAAATTTCCGAAACCTGAAAAGAATATCATTCCAGTTTATGCCAACAATACTCGTGTTGCTAACGAATCAAACATTATAACATCTACCGTTCACATTAAGGATAAAAAACCGCTGATACTTGAGCTTCCTGAAAAATCTACCCTTCCTACATTTACAATCAGTGGAAACGTAGAGGGAAACCGGTCATCGATTGAAATAATTGATTTATCACCGCCACCACCAACTCTCGATTATAATTTCAAACCTTCGACGAATGATGAAATGATTATGGGCATGAGTCCTCCCCCACCTCGTACTCCTTCAATTGTACGATTACCTCCAAGAACGCAACAGACACCGAGGCCAGTTCTACCGATTCGTACTCCACCTCCTTATAGAACTTTGCCTCCGAGGACTCTTCCCCCAAGAATGACTACACAGCGTCCTGTAAGAAAACCTGTTAAAAAGGATGAAGTTTCAACGTATAGACCAACATATGACATAGTAAATAAAATTAAACGCCCAAACTTTAATCGTGACCAACCATCATCACAATTATTACCACCTCCCATTGATATTCCGTCGAAGACAATCAATCCGATTAATGACATCCCTACACCAATTATAAGTTTAGATTCTAATATTATATTCCCCACCCCTATTTCATCGGGATGGCTCACTTCATCAGGTTTCGACTTTTCCTCAAGTTTCAACTTTGCACCCACATCGGTTTACTCAGAACATACTCCTCAACCATCTAATATTCCAGATATATCAGAATTTGTTTACCCTGAATCTTCCTTAGACAATACTTATAGTAACACGAATGTGTCGTTGTATGAAAATATTAGTAATATAACTACAACGAAACCTTTACAAGACCAGCCCAAGTTAAATGAACAAATAATTGTAAAACCAAGTAAAGATAAACCAGCTGTTGATGGAATTGGAATAGATTCAGCGCAGGATGAATCGAGCAATGAGGAAAAAATAACTACCGATAGAGTGAAAGTTATTCCACTAAATAACAAGACTAGAACCCGTAAACCATATCCAAATAGAAATGAAGAAAGAAAACCAAGTACGATCAAATTCAAATTACCTTCTAAGCCCACTCCGATAATTAAACCTACTAGAACCTTATCTTATTCTGAGGTACCTTCAAGAATAGCTTCTATAAAAAAAATTATTAGGCCAATACCGACGAGGACACCGATTATACACCCGACGAATATTATTGAGAGTTCAGAAGCACCTATTGATGAAGAGTTCATTAAACCGACAGAGGTTTTGAAAGAAAGTGATATCCCAACGATTTTGCAACCTGAATTACCATCAGTAGTAGAGAAGACTGTAACGTCAACATTGACTATCAACCTAGTAAAAACTAGTCCAGTCGTGCAACCAATTCATCATTCTGGAAATGAGGTTAAGATTTCGGATGATATCCAACCAACCAAAACGGAATTTAAGACTACAGTAGTTACGCTTACTAAGACGCTTTCTGAACCACCAAAAACCGTTCTAAGTATTGGTTATGTTAACTTAACGCATACACTAACCGTGACGCACACAGAGATTAGCTTAGTCAGCCAATCGGAAGGAGCTAACACGCAAACATTAGTTTTAACAAATACTCAAACATCAACGGTGGTTGATGTTGTAACGGAAATATACACTCAAGTACAACCTACAACAATTGTTGAAACTGTTACAAAACATATACCAGTGCCTCAAGTTGAGCCAACTCCTGTTCAAGAAGTAACAAAGAAAACGACTGTTCCTCTTGATGATATTTCTATGTCGTCAGAGGAAAACGATAATTTTATAATCAAGGACACAGATACAACCGAAAATATACAGAAGATTGAAACGGACAATGAGACTGATAATGATTCATTCTTTGTTGTTATGAACAAATCACAAAATGGTGGTAAATCTCCTCCAATAAGTACGGATATTGAAACGGGAGAATATGACGGCATAACGAGGAACGAACAAGTCAATAGTAATGGAGTGTCACAAGTACTTTATGGTGAAATATTACTAGCTGGAACGCCTTATTTGGAAACAACAAATGTTGTCAATCCGACAGGTAAGCAGATTTCGATAATTTTATAGAATTTGTATAAAAGAACACTTAATGTAAACATTGTTATTTAAGGGGTAGGTTTCGGAAAGGAGTGTCAACCGGATTGTAAAGCGTCAAGAAACGAACGTTGTCAAAGAATTGATGGCATTATGAAGTGCGTATGCCGACCAGGCTTTGCGAGAATGTTCCCGGATAGACCTTGCAAACGTAAGAGTTTGACATATTCATTATTATACATATTTAATATCGTAATAAGACATATCCTTAAAAATCTTGTTTTGCAGCTACGTACACATATTCAGTCAAACTGGCACTAGGATCTCAAGGTAACCAGCGTCTTCATTTCCATGAAAGTTTATCGGATAACTCAAGTAAGGAATATCATTCTTTATCTGTGGCAACTCATGAAGGTATCAATAGAATGATTATGCAGTCAGACCTTAGAGATGTTTATCACGGTGTCCACATAACTGGTTTTCAACCTGTTGAGATGAAAGCAGTCAATGGAGAATTGTATCAGGGTGTCTTGAATGATTTCTATGTTCAGGTCAGTATTTATTCAATTATTTCGTTATGTAAAACAAAGCCTTATTATTATTTCAGTAAATGACGTTTAAAAATCGATTATGTTTTGTAGCTTTCTGATAATGCGCATGAGAGCCGTCTCAAGGAAGTCATAGAGAAATATTTAAGGAACAATAACTTCAGTCTTGGAGGCACAGATGTTCATGCGGCTGGAGAATTCGTGGAGAAATTGGATGTCAGTGGTAAGTAATCATTTACAAGTATTACAAATGCATATTTATGGTCGCAGTTTATATAACATTATGATTGTTTATGTGATTCAGATGTGTACACTTTTATTGTACTATTTAATTTTTTTTTCTTTGCAGATTTTGATGAATGTGTTAGTGGTCAATTCCATGATTGCTCAGAACACGCACAATGCTTCAATCTTCGAGGTACCTACACTTGCAGTTGCTTCGAAGGATTCGCGGATCTGAGTGTCAATGCCTTATACCCTGGCAGGATATGTTCTGGTACGATATTATTCTATTTTAAAGTTTTTGTAACTTATAACTTATCACCGTACGAAACCCTAGGCTGAAAGAATTGGAAAAAAAACCGAGTAATTGTTACTGTCAACTGTCAACATTCAAATTTTAATGTCAAACGTACAGAGCCAGTAAACTATTGCTGGTTATGGTATGGTAACTTACAGACTAGCAAACTTATTTGGCCTTTAATTGAAAAAGTAAAGCATACCTAAAAATAATCCTTGTATTACATCTGAATTTCTGTCAAGCTTTGCCGTCTATCCTCTACAATCGATATGGAAGATTGTGCGAAGAAATTAGTAAACAGGCGATTAAGTTCATATTTTGTGATCTTTTCGCCTCCACCCTAAGTTTTTAAATCCAATGCAATAGTAGCTAGACGGGATTAAAAGTTTAAAACCCTACCGAATATGATTATGTCATATACTTACTCAATAATTCTTTAATATTAGAGGAACTTTATCACCGCATAGATAAATTAATAAAGACAGAAAGAAAGCAAAAGGTTATTCCACCCATAACTATACAGTGTAACAACTACAACAAACGTATCGATTGAGTTAGTATTATCTTCCATCATTCAATTGTATTAAAGTTTTCAACTTTGTAATCATCGGCTTCTTAAGTGTGATGATCTGAATAATGAACTTTACTATTGAACTCGAGGTTTTTAGCTTCCATAGTAATGTACAGCAGCTGTAGTAATATAGTTGTAGGTTATACTAAGGTTATCGGTTTAAGTATATTATTATAACAGCCATTATACTGTCTCTATCGCTGTATACAATACCTAGATTAGACCGGATGGCTGTATGTAAGGTGTCTTAAGATTAATAATGTTGATGCACATTTTTCAAGCTGAACCAGTTGGATGCGAGTACTGCAACTATCACGGTTTGTGCTACTCCAGAGATGATCACCGAGTGCTGTGCGAATGCTTCCAGTGGTACGCTGGAAGCACTTGTCATATCAACCTTAAGGGTATGTGTCTCTTTATTGTTGCTTAACATTTGTGCTCAACTCTCTGTTAAGGAAGTTTTTCTTTGTCTAATTTTCTTAGTGTCATTTGCATTAATTTTTTACCTTAATATTTAAATAAGGATTGTTAAATATAAATATTGTTTGAGTTGTAACTTTAAATCGTTCAAAACCATCCTATTTCTATGTCTGTGGTTTTCGATTGTATTTCATTGTTGAAGTCCAGATATTGTAGAAAAACCGCTTGACTATTGTAGAAACCATTTATGGTAAGTTTTTCATTAAAAAATAAATAAAATTATATGATACACATCTCTTCCAGCGCTGCTCATATCTTTGGTGGTGCTGGGTCTGTTCCTGACCGTGGTGCTTGCGGTCTGCGCAGTGGTTGCCTGCTCCAAGAGACCTAGACCACCGCCTCGGTCCATCGTTGCCTGTATACAGGGAATGCCCAGTTTGCATCAGGTTCGTTATACCTCAAACGATGATCAATTGTTTTTCTAATTTTCATTTTGTAATCTTTGTTTTAATTTCATATGGTTATATAAAAATATTTCCTGAATTTTTACCAGCACATTCTCATTTTTCAGTAGACAATAAAAACAGTACATATTACGTCCATTTACGAAAGTATTTATAACGCACAAAGCAATAAAATACTCCAAAGCTGATGTGCAAGTTGAAATAAGCGAAAGTCGCCATTTTGTATTATGATTGTAGAATACAAATACACCAACTATTCTACGAAATATTGGGAGTTCATATGACTCTCGTATCTTGCAGGGTGGTGTGCCGAAACAGAGGAATGACCGTAGAGCTTTGATCAGTGAGCGGAATGAATCTGGAGATGCTTCGAGTGTGCAAAATGCTTCTCTACCTTATATGCCTTCTAAGGTAAGTTTGATTTACTATGATTCAGTGAGTAAATATATTTCTAAGTGACTAAGGTTATAGATTAATATGAGTATTTAAAATATATATGCTTAGTCATAAATATGAAAGCAATTATTTATATTCTATATGTTTCTGTATGACTGGCCTCGTGGTCAAGTGGTTAGAGAACATACCTGCAAGACCGGAGGTCGTGGGTTCGATTCTCAGCTGGGATAAATGTTTGTGCAATGAGCACATTTGTTTGTTCTGTCTGGTTGCAATAAAAATATTGATATAACTATTATAATGTATGTATGTTTATCCGGTCCGTATGTCCGGTTACCATAATACAGGCATTAAATTGCCTAATTTGGAATCAGATAGCCGTGTGTGGACTTGCCCCAGTCA
>DWDX01004351.1:0-11806 GCA_018245675.1 Agara michaeli
TTCAGTCAATCATAAAAGTAGCAGAGATAAATGTCGGTGATAATTTATGTATATCACTGCTACGTCAACAGAATATTAATCAAAGTCCCATACAAATAAATCAAGCACAATCATAAATTAATTTATTAATTTGCAAGATTCACATTTCGAAATATTGTTACAGTTAAAAATCTTTACAAAAGTCTCGTATGCATGCCGCTAACATACTTAAAATATCATCGTTCTAAAACCATCATTATGTCATTTAAAACAAAATAAATATTCGAAAGGGACTGAAGCCGACCGCTTAGAATTGACAGAATTCTTCCATTATTTAAAAGCGAATTAAGTCAGAACATTGCCCGAATTTACTATCAACCAGAAAATAAATCGAGATTGACTGCGCCCATTAATTCACTCCTTTTCCACTCACTCCGTTACATTAGCAGTTTTTCTCAATAATTGCTTTAACCGAATTCCCATTTCTCACTCAATCAAGTCCATCGCGTTTTATTGCGTCGCACCATCCATCTGCTTAAAGCGGGCGCGCGTCTAACGATATTAAAGTGTGGGGGGGGGGGGGGGGGAAATTGCAGCGCTTGAAGTGACGGCGCTGTCTCCGGAAGGAATCAAAAATTTAAATTGAGTACATTCTTCAACCGTTTGACGCGTCTTTATTGGTGCCGGTGCGTCCATAGATATTGCGTTCTATATTTGAGTTGAAATACGTTTTAGACTGCGTTTAATGGGCCGTTCGTTGTCATTAAATGTACCCTCAGAATATTTTAAAATATAATCTGGATATTGGATTTCCCGATATATATGAATCAACTGCACTAATGCAAAGGTTAGAGGAACCATTTGACATATTGTATTCCTTTTCCGTTATTAAATTGTACGATGTGCTATTTAAGATTTGGCGTGTGATGTGTGTGTGTGTGTGTGTGTGTGGTAGTTCGTTGAGCCTCATCAGTGCTTTCTGTTAACACGCACACACAAAAACGAATCGATTTTAATTGTCTTTTGCGTGAGAAATTTTGTCTACGTGTAATATATATTTACAAGCAATCAAACCTGAAAAAAAATATATCACCAAATAACAATTTGAAACTTTTCGTGTCCCACGACGAACTTTCAGAATTTACAGCTTCGAGGAGCGACCGAAAAAAGAAGATGTTTTCAGAAATTCTTTTCCCCGATATCGAGGTCCGAGAATTATGGCAACATTTATTTGGGAAACTTACCCCGAATGTTGGGGCGGAGAGGGTTAAATGGCGATTTTTTCCCCATTTCCACTGCAACAGATTTATACAACGCCCAAGGGGTTATAGATGGTGTTCCGATAGTGCGTATTGCTTTTATAGTTTCTCTGTTACACGGATGTTGCAGGCGGCGTCGGAGCGGGCCCAATTTGCATGATAAGTGACTGCCAGGGGTGAGTGCTGGAAAAATGAATAGTGCCCGATTTATTGCTTTATCGCATAAGATCGTGTTGATTCTATTTTTAGATGCATTATACTTCACATATTTTGCAGAGTGCAACTTGAACTCGTATCTACATATTTATTAACATATCCCTTATACTGTTCAAAGGTGTTTATGTTATGTATTAAAAGCAAGCGTTGTTTCGTAATGGTATAGTGATTGTAAAATTTAGTCTCCCACTCCGTCGGTCTGGGTTCAAAGACTTTCTTTCCAAAATTTACGTTCGTTTTATAATTTAAAAAATGATCTATCACTCACTACAACGGTAGACGATAAACATTTTGCAAAGTTTTATTTTGCAAATAGATCGCACACTTTACATTACTTAAGGTCACTAGATCCATGTGTTACATTTTTATTATTATTATTTTTTAATCAAAATCGTAGCACCCTGTGCTGTCACTCTTCGATGAGGAAAAAACACTCGACCGCTAACAGACCAACTTCCGAACGCGGATATTTATAGCCTGGAGGGATGTTTTATTTATTTATTTGTATCCTTTGTTCGCGTGTCCATCTGTATGAAGGAATGTTCGCAGACTGTGTGACTACAGGCTTTATTATTATTTCACGTGTACAATTCACACCATTTCAAAATAAATCAACCATACAGGTGCTTACCAGTATTGTCAAAATAGTTTACATACTGGCTGGTTTAACAATATTCATATATTATGTTGAAGTCAGTGATGGCAGACTCAGTGCTTGCCGCCTACCTCATAATACTAGGGGTCAATTCATTATTCATTTGTTAAAATATAAGAAAACCGGGCAAACACTAAGACGCAACTTCCAAACGTGTGTATTATGCTGTTCCACTTACCCCTCGCGCCGCCGGCTATTCGCACTTTATAGGCCCTACTGTCACACCGAATTGTAATTCAAACGTTGTTTCGAAATGTCACCGTTTTTAATATCAACCATTACACTTTGATCATAAACAAATAAAAAAAATCGAATTTTGTTAATTTTGTAGATTGATAGAATGATACCACTAAGCTAACTTTGTTACTAATTGCAAAGATGATAATAATTGGGACATTTGGGACAATTCCAAACATGACTATCGTATCCCAAATTAGGCTGGTAAGTGTCTGCTATGGTAATCGGACAGCTGATAAATGCACCGTTATAGAATTCTTATCACGCCCAGAAATAGAACAAAGAAGTATACTCATCATACAAATGTTTGTCCTCAGTCGGAATCGAACCCTTGAACTTCGGTTAAACAATCAGGATTTCCAACCACTAGACTAAGAAGCCAGTCATGGTCATATGTTTTTGGTTATGCTTCACCGATTAAGTTATCAATAGATTAACCTGTGCTACGCCGTAGTCGTGCTACGAATATGCTACGGTTTTTTATTAATTTGCCTCGCGTATGTTTTGATAAAACCACAAATAATATTTATCCACAATAATTACCTTAGTATACTTGTTAATTGATGCTATGTTCAGATCTGTATAATAAAACTGCCTTCAAATATAAGTGAAGCAAGTATATTATGTAGAGATATAGAGGTAGTTGTATGTATAGTAGTTTTAGTAGTAAGCCTGCTATGGTCACTAGACATTTGATAAACAGACATACATGGTTTTTTAAATGCATGCTTATACAGATATTTTTACATCCAGCACTGGGAATCAAACCTAAACGCCAGCTGAACAGTTAACATCGCAAACTGCCTTAAGTGCGCTCAAGTATTGCATCCAAAGGACTAGTGCGTTAGATGAAAAGGATTTAGACTAAGTAACAATGCTTTGTGGCTTAACATGGTCGACAAAGCAATTTCTGATATTTTTAGTGTGAAAAAATATTTCGTAGTTAGGGTCGGTACCTAAATCAAGTGTCTAGTAGGATTCCCCAGTTGGGGTAAACGCGAATAGGACGTTAACCTACATAGCCATTACCAACAAATCACTAGGACCATAACGCAGAATGACCTGCCAGGATAAACGGGAATAAGACAAACACATTCGAAACAACATGCCCGTAGCGTTATCCTGTACGGTTATCGGGAAGAGGGATACAGATAAAGCAAAGATATTTTTCCGAAACGTCGAAAAGCGACGCCCGTTACACCGATGCCAGTGTTTCATGTCTTAATCGAATGAGATTGACATTTTCTCTGCAAAAAGATTTTGTTTTTCAATTAACTAAAAAAAATCGTAAACATCCACATCTGCATTATTACTCGACCGAGCACATGGCCGAGTGGTTAGAGAGTGACCCTAATTGCAAAATCGGAGGTCGTGGATTCGATTTCCATTCAGGGCAAATATTTGTGTAATAGCACATTTATTTGTTCTGTATCCGGTCGTAATAAAAATATCTATATAAGTATTATATCGTATGTATGTATGTATGTATGTTTATCGGATGTCCAGTTACCATAACACAGGCATTAAATTCCCTAATTTGAAATCAGATAGCCGTCTGCGAAATTGTACCCAGTTATTAATATTATATTATTATTACATACTACATAACAATTAACATAAAAGTTATAACCGTCAAGAAAAACATAATACAAAATCTATGGTGCGCGTTGACCAATCACCACTTATACCAGCGTGCTAGACCATTGGCTTAAATCTTCTCATTATAAGAACCGTGTAAAACAGTGAAAAAATAAAAGGGTACTTTTAGCACCCAAACCATTTGAACCCTCCCTTACACAAATAAACAATTTATTGGCGGCCATGTCCAATGTGCGACCGCAAGGAAGGCTCGCGGGAGCAGCCTCTTATTTTCCACGTCTAAAAAATCGCCCGGACCTGCCCCCAATCAATTGTGTGGGCCAGCTATCAGCTTCCTGAAGCTTATAAGTTACCTAATATTGTTAGTCCGGCCACGGACGTCCCGCGGGTGAAATTTCCACATAAATTGGAGACGGTAAGTGATTCGCCCCTTTCAATCTTCGAACTTGGTTTTTTTATATCCCAAATGGGGTATTTTGTCTTGCGTTAAAAATTTAGAGATGCTTCCCTATTCGGTATTTGGAGAGGATTTGATTTTTTTATATATATAACATATCAATTGATGATGAAAGAATGACAAAGCGGATATACAACGCGAGTGTTGATGGATGTAGGCGCCGAGAGAGACCTAGACTGTCCTATCTAGACCAAATAGGTCAGATACTGGCTAACGGAGAAGTCAAGAGACTCCGAAACCGGCGTGTATGCATGAAGAGAGTGATGAATGTAGACGAAGCGCGTCAGGTTTGTAATCACAGAGATATTTGGCACTCGGTGCTTTCAGCCTACCCCGTTAGGGACCTGGCGCGATGGTATGTTGTTGTTGTATAACATATCCATTGTTCTGTGCGACTGTTTTGACAAACTAGACTGCGTTTGCGTGCCCTTTACCAGAAGCAGAGTAAAGGAAGGAAGAAGCGCGAAGGAAAAGAAGTAGCAAAGCTAACAAAGACGTTTATTAGCACAAATGTGGCTACCTTTAAAGATTTTACCCAATTGTTAATTCAATCCTTATTTTGACTTTAACGGCCTACAAATTTAACAAACAATGTGCTCGTTATACAAATGGGAACCGGTATCGAACCCACAACCTCTGGTGTTGCAGTCAATGTCTCTAACCTGTCAACCACGAAGCCCATTGTTTTAGCATGCACCTGTATATGTGATATTTAGTTTCGAATAAAACAATTCGAACGCATATTTTCTTAACGCAATCTATCGTTTATCGCGACATCGCGAAGCATATCGAAGTAACAATGCAGTAACGGAATGCTAACCACCGTTCGGATACAGCCGGCGACCCAGATACACGGGCGGCGAAACCTTATAGCGCACCGTGAATGCACGCACTGGTGTGCGACGGATACGCGCGCGCACGTATTGAATGCGCGAACGTTACTGGTGGCTGGGTATACAGGGTGATGTTTTATCGCTCATCGCTCATCAATATGTCTGGCTGATGATAATGATTATTGTTAAACGATTCTTTTATTAGTAAACAGTAATATATAGTTTCATTACTTCTCTTCTTGTATATGTGTAACTTATATATGAGAATAAATTAACATTAAATTTGATGTTGAATATTTCTTAATGTATCTCTCCAAGCTTGCTCTCTATCTATTGTTATAACTGTGCATATCACAATAAATATTAAGTATTACTATTACGTTGCACACTAGTGGTATTCCAGCCTTAAAGCCTTGAATGTATATAATATGCTAACACAAAAAGGAAATCATTGCTTTTAATTATTATCTATACTCTGATAAACAAAACCAAAATTGTCAACATTAATGCAACAAATATGCATAACTAATGCAACTCAGAAATATTTGATGATTATGTTGAAATATTACAAACAACCCTCGCACTGTGAGACTCGGTCCAGCAGTGAACCAATATAAAGGTGAAAAAAAAATTTTTTAAACACCCCGTATATACGAAGTAACACTGATTGTCCGCTGTCACCCAACACTCGGCCATTGTGTGTATTGTCACGCGTCGACATTGTGGTTATGACGCTTCGGCGCCCCCAAAGAAGTGGACATCATCACCTGACGTGAACCATCTGTGACTTTATCGCAAGGGCATTGAGTGCATTTTTCAATGTTACATCTGACGCTATTCTTCGAGGCATCTGCATCAGCTTAAGGAGATTGATTTTGTTTAATAATTGCAATGTTTGTGAAAATTTTTAATTGAGTTATTTCCTTTACCGCAACTATATAGATGTGAAAACAATAATAATCTCCCTCCTAATAATCCGTTTAAATGAACTTGTCTTGTCTATACTTTGGACGGTCATCGCGCAAACTTTTGTTCTGGCTGGAAATCGAACCGACAATATCCGATTGAGTAATCAGACTCAGTAGCTACTGGAGAAGAGTCCTGATCATGTAGGTATATAGATATCCAATATATTCCATTACCGTTGACTCAGTTTTCTTCTGCGATGTCTAAAGTGACTCCATTGTATGACTAATAAAACATAAAAATTCATAAAAAGTAATAATTGGGACACTTGCATACAGGGGTAGCTGATTCCAAATCAGGCGTTACTGTAACCGGATAGCTAATAAACCTACATATATGTATACCTTCTACATAATACCTTATTGCATCCAAATAATGATAAAATAATACTAAATAATAATAAATAATCCAAATAATACTGGAGTGACGGTATGTTCGTTTGTTGTTTGTTTACATCCAAATATAGAACTCTATGTGCTCATCACATAAATTTGTCTTGAACGGGATACGAACCCACGACCTGCGGGCTAACAGTCGAGATCTAAATTAGTTAGATGACTACAGTCAAGCCATATCATTACAGCATCGGTGAAAAAAAAAAACAATGGCATCGCTCATCCAATATTCATATCTTGGGGGATTAAGAGAAAAATTAACGGGAAAGACAAACAGCGAGTTCAGATCTGAATTCGGAAAGGGACTATCAATAATAAATCACTCTCTCCTCTTGAAAATTAGCCACGATTCGGGGGTTAAACAGCCCTGTGCAAAGAAAAATTCGAGAGAAACCCTAAGGGAATTTTTTTATAGGAACTCTGTGTATCGGCCGGAATTTCGATATACAGATGCTGGATATGACTGCTGAGGATATTATTATTATTAGACTGAGGTTTCGAGGTTTTATTTTTGATTATTTATTTATTTTATTTCAGTCAGCGTCCATGACCTTATAAATATTAATAGACAATTATAATAATGGAATATATGTGTATAAAATATATTGATTAAATAAAATTAAATCAAAATTAAAGTTTCCACAAATCAAAACCAAAAAATTCAATTACAATTGCAAAATTACAATTTTCAGAAAAAAAAAATTAAAGGCAAAATTAAAACAGTATTTACTACGTGGTTATTGACACCGTAATTTTATATTGAATGAAGCTATGCATTAAAAAATATAAGTGACAAAAGTAAATAAGAAAGAGAATTTATTAAAACTGAAGTCTCTGTTCTGCGATTTTTGGCTATCTATAATTTTGTCGCGGTACGAGAAGCCGCTTCGCGTGCCAAGCTTAGTTCCGTGTACCTTGAAGATGAATTAATGAAAAATGAAATCGACTCGGCAAATTTAATTTTTACAACCGCCGAGTCGCGTCGGGACAATTTTCCTTCCGATTGCAACACCGGCCCGTGGATGAGCGACTCGGAATATGTTTACAAATTGATTGCTCATTTTAACATCGCTATTTACACGAGATCGGGGACGAGACATTGTGAGAGGACAAAGACGTTTATTTGCACAAATATGGGTACATATAAAGATGTTACAAGTCTACTAGTTCAAGTCGTATTTTGCCTTTTACCGCGTACAAATAGGTATAGAAACGTACGCAGTGGAAATATATTGGGTATAAATAGACATATTTAAGGGTCTATCAGATGCCTTTTCATTGTCGCACGCACGACAGAAAAAGCATATATTAAAACGTTCTTAAGCATATTAAAATTCATTTAGTGACCAATTCTACCGTAGTTTATTGAATTATTTTTTTAGATATGAAAACTTTGGTCTGTCAAATAGACCTATATAGTTATTGGGTATAATTTAATATTTACCGACTGAGTATTGTTTTCGATTCATTTGAAAGTGAAAATTAGGTTCGCACAGCAAGGCTTTAAAAGGCCAGCAACAATGCCTTTTTATACGTTGTTGTAATATTATCTACATACGTTAGTATTTATTATATCATTATGTAGTTTGGAATTGGGCTGAGTCTAGTTTTAGATTCGTATCATCATCAAAACATTATCTATCTTTTAACCCTTTTTAATCAATTCTGGATTCGGTACGTCTCTTAGAAAATAGAATATCATTTTCATTGAACAATATATTTTTTGTATATTATCGAAAACGAAATCAGAAAAAGTCCGTAGAAAATACTATTGGTATACTTTTACTTACGTATCTACGTGGAAATATCTCATTCCCTTTTCAAATTGGAATTAAAACTTTTTCAGCTTCCGGCGAAGACGCGAAAAAATCCGAATCAATCTGTTGATTGGGTACTTTTTATTTTTGGGGCGACATTAAACAGCTTAATCGCCCCTCGCCGATTCCGGGGCGGGCAGGGGGTGGAAATTATACTTGGAATTAATGACAGTTTAACAAAAAAATTAGTTCCCTCAGGGCACGATGTAACGGAAATGCGCCAGCGTATTTGGAATCTATGTGTAAGTAACGAAAATAGCAATGTAGTAGGTACTACTACATATATTACGTATAAATGTTACGTGTTACTTTACAAATTAAATATTACATTACATCACATTACATAAAAAAGAATCCTAAAGGCCTTCTTTTTCAAAATAACTCATTGGTACTTAACAATATCACCGTAGAACAACTTACATACTGCCATTCAATCCTAAATAAGGCAGAACATGTACTATGATAATATTTTTTTAAAATATATGCTCAAAAAGATAATTTTGTAATCAACTTATGCTTATTGCACGAACTGACAATCGAAGCCAAAATCCCCAATAGCAGTCTAGGTCAACCACTGAGCCAACAGGCTGGTGATAAAAGTGCATTTGCAGCGCTTAGAGAAAATATTTGTGAGCGCAAAAAACCCTACATACTACTTTTCATTACGGCGGTACCAAGGGTTTTCATTAGGCCAGATGAGTTTAATCCGAAAATTAGCCGAAGTGTGTTCGAATCGTAACAAAACGTAACACTCCGTCCCCGGGCGCCGAGGTTTTCGACGTTTTTTGTTGTATTTATATTTCATGCGCAGTTTTCCCGTTAATTCTCCAGATGGATTTTGGGGAGGCACGCAGATGTCATCTTCCCAAATGTTTTCGCGATATAAAATATCGCTCATTATTGTGTGCTTAGCTGTGGCGGTGCTTTGTTTTGTTGGCGGCACGGCGTTTCGCTGATAGGTATGCAGACAGAGACAAGTGGACAGATATTCGGATAGTAATTGGCTTTGTCTAAATTTCTATCAGAGTACGCCAGACGGTCAACTAAATTTTCATGTTAATTTATTCAAAATGTGTTTCGAAAATTTTATTGATAACATTAAAACTCGTTAAGAGCTATTAAAAAAAAATTAATGGAAAATCGGTTGATAATCAGAGAAGAAAAACTTCCGTCGAGGAGCATTTTCAAATTGAGGAAAAACGTATATAAATTAATGAATCCGTATTAGAATTCGGGAGAATGGCGCAAGAGATTTAGTCTCTAACATTATCGTTAATCCCGAAGCGAACAGCCGAACTAAATCGACCATGAAAGAGAGCATAAAAATTAACAAAAAAAACAATAGAATTAACATAGAAAACATCTGCGCTGGAAATGACTACAGGCACCCTTACTACCGGCTTGCGCTTCGAAGTCGATAACCAAACACAGTAGGTATTCAATTGTAAGAGTCAATATCAAAACTATATTATCGATAGCTAAATTAGCGCTAAGTGTTATATTAGAAAAGCTACATAATATTAATTGCTTGTAACAATTTTGACTGCCTCGTTGGTCGGTGCATGGCAATAGGCTCACCACCAATTCCATTGTGGGACTTAAACGTAACTGGTGAAATGTGGGGGTGTACTACAATCCTCTGCCAACCCCTAAGGGGATTACAGGCGTGACGTTACGTCTTGTAACAATTTTTAAGGATACCTGCACGACTCAGAGATGTTGTAATTTTTTTTTCTGAGGCGTGTGAAGTGTACCAATCCGCAGTTAGCCAGTGGTGGACTTAGGCCTAAAACCCACTATGAGAGGACAGCTAACAGTTAAACAGAAAAAGCAAAGTCGATTAATATAAAACACTATTAGAACGAAAAATTAACTAACTTAACTAAGTTAGTTAATTTTAGTTTACTAACTAACTGTTAGTATGATTAAATCCATTTCGAGTGTTCATAGTAGCACCACTTCCGTCTTGTTCTAACCGCATTGATTCTTCGCCTCACTCCCCCGGGGGTGGATTTATCAAGCAAAAAGCAATAAACATTAAAAATAAAATGGCGAATCCCCCCCGATCGTGTCGCCCGCTACCCTGGCCGCTCGTTGGGTGTTTAAGACAGATTTGTCGATCGATACTTATGTTAAGTGTTTCAAAATGTAACCTCTTTAATACACGTCTTTAATACATTGGGAATTTAAATATCACTCACTCTAGCGGGAAAGGGATCATCATGAGGATACCCTCACACCTTAGAGATGTTATATAGAGTATAACATTTACAGTTTACCAGTCTGCACATGCCCAGCGTGGTAGACTACAGCCTAAATACCTTTCACCGTGAGAGGAGACCCGATCCAGCAATGTACCAACAAAAGGGTCGAAAAAAAAATCTAATACTCTTGTATCCGGGCAACATTAGTAATGTTTTCTTATTGTTGCCATTAACAATTGTATAAAACAGACATCGATGGCAGCCCCACGTGTGGTTGCAAGATAACGCCGCAAGAAACCCCATAACAATGGAGCCCAATAATAGGTATACTCATAATACGGTCATAGAGATGAACTGGAAACGACATGTTTATATGAGCGTAATTACATATCCTTTCAAACTGAACAGAATTAACTGTAATATTATTTAATAATAGTATATTTAAAACTTTGAAAAAAATATAGTGTTCGTCTTTATTGCCAATGATCTATCCATACTTAAGGAAAGGCTAAAACAAATATACATATATAGGTTACTATAATGTTTTAATATCGTGAAAAAAATCAACTGGTCGATTGGTCTAGTGCTCAATGAACTTGACTCATAAGCTGCGGGTCGGAGGTTCGATTTCCACCCAAAACAAAGATTTGTTCGCATTTGCAGGAATAAAAGTATTTATACATATAAAAACTATCCTATCATGTGTGATATTGTGCCACTTGTTATTACTCACGGTTTGTTTTATTCTTTCATATTTTCATTCATTTCCTTTCCAGTCTGATCTTAAGTTGACGTACATCCCAATACGAGTAATAACAGGCGCCTGCTACATAAACTCTGCTCGGTAAGTGCCAAGCGAATATCGAGCTTTTTTCTCTCGTTCGTACGTCAACAAGGCTCATAATTGCTCGCCGGACGCACCAGTAATTCCTAATAAGGTAATATGGTTGTCTTCCAATAGACTACGGGCGCGATCTAATGATGCGGATATATGAAAATTGATGTTTCTTTTCGCGAAGCACTCTTAACATCCATAAGAAGATGTTCAGTTAATACTATTTGAGGGAAAATACAGGAAGAATAGACGAAACTAACTTATATTTCATTTGGTGGTAACGTCACATCACGCCTGTAATCCCCTAAGGGGTAGGCAGAGGAGTGTAGTACACCCCCACATTTCACCAGTTAC
>DWDX01004352.1:0-11805 GCA_018245675.1 Agara michaeli
TACCCAATCCGGGATTTGAACCCAGGACCTCCCGATCGGCAGTCGTGCTAGCAACCGCCCGACCAACGAGGCAGTCAGTAATATCTTTGAATAAGTCCAAAAAAGAACGGTCGCTAGTGATTTTCTTACTCGAAGTTGTGTTTTTTACACGTAGATACTTACGTTGTTTTCAGTGCACGGCTTTAGAACGCAAGCCCTAAATGCACTGACGCGAACAACAACGACCCTGAAATATTAAAGTAAGGGGATTCATAAAATTTTGTTATAGTAACAAAATCCAGTTCATAACATAAAAGATAAACATTGCTTGGTGAAAAACGAGTCCACACTCTCCACTTTTGTAGTCTCTAATCACTACGCAGCGATGCCAGTCTGTCAAAGCATAGTCGATAATGACATAGGAATTACCAATAATATATATAATGTATGTGAAATACACCATTCAAAGGATTGAGTCTAATCAACATGTTTATACCGTCATTATCCAGAGGGAAGAAAACACGAAATTAATATGATTACCTACTATTTTCCGAGAAGCCTGTCATTGGATCTCAATCGGAAAATATCAAATTGGCTCTAACGAGCGATATAAATTACATGTTTCGTTGAAATTACGTAAACACGAATGTTTGTTTACGTTAATTTATTTACCACGATGTATTTACCTCTCTGATGTTTTTTTATTATATCAGAACAAATATGTAGGTACCGTAGGGAATAAAATTTAATATATATTTATAATGGGGTTTAAATCGAAACTTCATTTTAAAATTAGAACGAAGTGTTGTGAGTTGTGCAAGGATGTAATCCGCATGACTAGTTGTTACCTGTTAAAAACCGGACACAGACAACGGTCTGTGTCCGGTTTTTTAATTATCGTGTGTTTAATTACCGTTTTCTGAGAAAACGGTAATTAAACACACGATCCATACATCCACGTGTGATCCAACTCTTTTATTTCGCTGATTGGTACCAACCAATTAAAACAAATCGATTCCCGCAAAACATGAAAATTAAAGAAGTCCTGATTAATCTAATGACAGTTTAGGATTTTTCTTTCACAAATTTAAAGCTTCTGTAGATGTGGTTGCTACATTTTCTGGAGTGTAAACCTTAATATTCAGTATAGGTATTGCAAAAGATGATAAGACCATCCACTTACCACACTTAGCTGATTTTTATCATATTGATATTTGAATTATTCGAAAATATACGAAACTATAATTAAAAGTAGGTACTTTCATAATAGCGTTTTCCATTAATAATTTATATCCACAAAAATAAATACCGTGGTTTTCGGTGACTGATATTATACCAGTACATAGGTTGTTATGCACTTTTAATTGTGGAAAGCATCGCCTCAATAAAACACCATAAAATCGATTTGTAGCAAAATTAAGTTTGAGTCGGGACTAGCAGATTAAACGTTACCTTTAGACCCATTACATTTAATGCTCCCTTTCCGCCATTCGGTGGAACTATTTTTATATACCTGTTGCTCGTTGCAATATTCTCGCAATTCTAAGCTAGAGGTACAATTACACTGTCACTATAAATGCTTCTAATAGTCGCGTCTCGTAAAGTGAACGGAAACAAGGAATGCAAAGGAAACAAAAAAAATTTTTACAAATACACGTACAATTCATTTATTATTTATATTAATACGATACTCTTCGAACTACTATTATATATATATATATAATTAAATACAATGCCGGTTACAATTACACACGGACAATTTTGTACATTTATAAAACTCATTTTATAAAGTATTTAATATTTTAGTGCATAATTATTGTAACGAGAAAATACAAATAAACACCAAACACATAAAATTTTGCATACTTAACTTCAATGACGATGAATACAGATTTTAATTAGTACCCTCGATTATACATATTTGTTATGATTTTTGAAAGGCAAAACGTTCCTTTTCATGATCAGTGCAGTGAATTTATAAAATTTAATTTAATTTATAAAATTAAATTAATTTAAGTACCGGACAAACGCGTAAAACCCGAAAATATGTAACCAAAACAGTCAGTTGTAACACGACACAAAAGGAAATGGAATATTCCTTTTACATTTGACACTGAATGATTGTTATTAAGGCACGATGGGAAAATGTCACTTTTATAGTTGTAATAAAAATGACTCCCTCGAAAGGGAGACGGCGAGTCGGGAATAATTCATTAAGGATTACATTTCAAATAAAATTTGAATTTCAAATTGCGTACCATCCAAAATAAAATTGTCAATTTTATGAAATAACTTTTGTTACGGCGTGTAATAGTAGGATTCGATTTGCGTATTGAAATTAAGTATTCAAAGTGAAAAGCCATTATATAAGTTCACCTGATGGTTAGTTAGTTATGTGCAGTCTAGGATCTAGCACGCTTGCACTTTTTTGAATAATCCCATATTACGGATGTCGGAAGAAATACATATACTATTTTAGGCCAAATTGCTGAAACCTAATTTTACAATATCGAAGTATTCGTAAGGAATCGTTACAAGATACATACATATAATACAGAAATATAAGTATAGATAAGAGGATTTTTATACAAATTCAGTAAACACTTCATTATTGTATCAATAATACTCCTTAATAAGTATAGATCTCGACACAACAAAAGTAACACTAATTAAAATTGTTATGCACTTTTGACTGCTATAATAAATTAGGAATAGACTTAGCAAACCTAAATTAAAACTAAAAAAAAAAACACGTTCTTGTTCTCGTATGACTATTCACACACAAGTAGGTAGTACGTACAACAACTACACATTGAGAATGTTCGAAATTCAAACAACAACCGCCTGATTATCATTAAACCTTTTTTGTTTTCGAAACAAACGAGGTACTGTATGAACCTTTCATTGGTATATTAAGAATTTTAAAATGTGTTATAGATATATAACGTAGTGTAGAAACTCTTTGAAAATTATATGCTCTTTTTGAGATTACCTAATTGAGCTAACAGTCCTGACAATCTTGTACCTACAGACCTGTTAGAAGTTAGTAACGTAGCTACAATAAAAGATTGCTGACTGTCCGTTTGCTACACTCTTGATATAAAGAACAAAATAAAAGATGATAACATAATCTACCTTGCGCCAGGTGTTTTGACGAAAACTGACGTAGGATTGAAACACCTACCTCGGACGACCGCAGAGGTTTTTAACAAACTTGACGTAGGCCTCTCTCCATCGCTGGGAAATTCGGTTTCCTTGTCTTGTAAATATCTATATCTACATTCATGTTACACTATTCAGAATCTTCATCCACTGGCTGCTGGAAGGCTTTGGCGGGCGGTTGCAGCATTTTTGTCCTCGCAGCGAGCCTCATGGTGGCGGGTCCTATTTTACTGGTGACGATACGTGCTACGTGTGGCAGTTGGGGTGCACCCAGACCGGCCTTGCCCTCGTTACTGATCAGTGGTATCTGTGAAAAACAGACAATTTAAGAAAGATTAATTTAACAGCGTCACAAACGAGCAGTTATTTGAAATTTCATTATAATATGAGAATAGACTGAATTAAGTCTCGATGCATTTAATGTAAGAGTCGTTCCAGAAAGTGTTGGAATTCAAACGCATGTGTAATTGTGCTGTTGTACGTGTATATGTGTTCGGAAGTACTTAGCACGACCTGTGTAAGTATAGTATCTTTTGTATTTTCATTGGTATGAATGCTGTCATTTCGCTTCAGCATATTATTGATACACAGGATAGAGTGGCCGCTATCACAAGCTTTGTGGCACACTAGCGTTAATAAATACTTCAGCCTGACAAAATGGGTTGTCCACATCCATAGCATTTTGGAAAGATTGTGAGACGGTAATTCGCCGGTAGGGGGCTCTATGTTAGAGGATTTGTAAAAATTGAATATGAGGCTGAATTGAGATTGAACGTTTTGAGGTACTGTAATAGATCAAAAAGCAAATGGAAACCGTGTAATAGACTGACAATGTTTCAGTGCAAGCATTATAAAACCGTCGATAATTCGTAAAGGCGACAGCGCCGGAGCAGTGCGAAATGATTTCTCGTGAGCTTTCAATTACCCGTGTTAGTTGCATTAGAACGGTGTCAATGTACCAAACTAATTGTGCTATTGCTCCCCGAGTTACATCAGACACTTAGGAACAATCAGATCGAAATTATGCGTTATTACTTTTTTAAAAAATGCATTCCGAATCGGTAAGCATTCGCTCAACGATGTTAACCGTCGTGTCTGTAAATGTACTTGCATGGCGACAGTTTAATTCGATCTGTGGGATACATTTCTTTTATGTTTAAAATACAAAATTGGGGTCCACGAATAATGCATTAAGTCGTCGCGATGTCGGGCTGCCATTCATCCGAAACGAAATCTCTCCCGTCGTTACAATGTTGCAAATCGGCAGTATACGCATCGCTGGATAAATTATTATCTGTTACATTTACCATAAAACATTTAACGCTTATTCAAAAGATTATTAACGATAAATGTGAAAATTAAGCGATGCAATTAAAACATTACAATTTTACTGAGCAATTAAGACATTGTTAATACAAAATGTAGTTTTGCATAAGTACAAACACTTCGCGTACTTAGATGAATTGTTTTGTTTCGTGAAGCGATAAATTCACTCGGTTATGAAAGACTTATACGCATTGTGCCCACTAATCGGACGTCATCTATTGCAAAATACGGGGGCTTTGCCCTTTGCTGGGACAAACGAGCTATTCTTAACGCACGTCAATAAATGCACACAATATCATGTCTCGAGGAAAAAACACATGAAGCCACTAGACCATAAAAGACGGCCAAGTCTACACATCAATTACATTTAAGGAGAGCGAGACGTATAGACAATGTGTTATTTAATTAGCGGTTCATTGCCTAGCCGGTGAACACGCTGGCCGGAGACGGACGGAAGTCCAGATTTCCTGTTCCATACGCGTGTGTCCACCGGCTAGTCGCACGGTGATCTATGGGGTCAATGGCGTGGATCAATCCAAACAACTCTATGTATGGTGAGCTCAATGCCACATGGTGCCAGACTGCCAGACATGTTTTTTCGGTTACAAACTGGCCACGTGTTCTTTTACCCGACGCGTACTTATCGAGGATAATGAATTCAGTCAGTCTTTCATGTTCGCCCAATCCTAATAATAAACCACTGAGTTTTAGTAGGAGAATTCTTCCTGTCAGTGATTTAAAAACATAATCATTGAGACGCTGTTTTCTTTTAGTCTATTAATATATTTTATTTCAATGATTATATATTATAATACAGGCTTATATGTATAATATTATATTGTAATATGTTCCTTACTTATATTATGTTTACGTTGATTTTGTAATTTACAGTTATGACTTCAGTATTTGTCTTCAAAAGAAATTCCCAACTTTTATGAATTTAATTTTGTCAACATTATTGATTCTATTTTGATTCGATTCTTTTCAAGGAGAATAAATCTAGCTATATGTATAATGACAGTGGAATTCCAGTTTATAGGAAGCATACTTTGTTTGCAACCAAACGCATTATTGTAAATCACAAATTAATTACGTCGTTAAATATAATTTCGTGGGGACGAGGAACACTTTTAACTTGATAATAATCATTTAAAGTGATTCCTACACATTCGTT
This sequence comes from Agara michaeli, assembly GCA_018245675.1. Lineage (NCBI taxonomy): Eukaryota > Metazoa > Arthropoda > Insecta > Lepidoptera > Hesperiidae > Agara > Agara michaeli. The sequence continues at coordinate 5,642 of DWDX01004352.1, forward strand.
ATTTATAAGGCGGCTGAATGTTAGCGAGTCATATAAAGCCAACCGAGAAAGTTGAGTCCTTTATATAGAGTTGAATTATGATACGGGCGGACTTGGTGGTTCGGCCCACAGTGAAACATTTTAAAAATCCAACAGCCAATGTATTTTCACGGCGTTCTTTATATGGTCATTTTTAAAAGAGGGCTGCTCCATCGGCAAGACGTTTAATGGTTTCTTGATTGCAATTTTTGTATCGCAGTTTTTATACATTGCTATAGAGCGAAATTTGGGATCGATTTTAAGACCGCAGTAATATACGTACATCCCTTTTGCCCGTTAATATCTTGAAGTACTCACTACTAGTTGATGACATAATATTACTACTCGTAAATACATGCCCACCTAATTGTAGTATGTGTGTCGAGCATGCACCTTGAGGTCACGAGATACGAAAAACTAAGACAAAATGAAGAGCGCTGGGACATTAAATGAATAATATGAAACTCGACTTTTTGGTTCGTTTCGAATGTTTGACTTTTGACTTGTTTTTGTAATTTACATGAAGCTATGAAATACTAATTAGGGAATGTAACGAAACTATGTATTTGTTTCATAATTTATTGTTAGAGCAGTCAGTGGATTTTGCATTTTGCCGACACGAATTGTTAATTAAATTATTGCACGAGGCAAAGATATAAGGACAAGAATGGTAGGCTTGTATAGCTTACCGTCTATCTTTCACTGTGACCTGGCATCGTGCTGGCGCAGTGCATCGCGCGATGCAGTTTAGATAGTCCCGCGCCCTCGCACCGGCCACTTGATGATACACGCCTTTCATAAAAGGGCAAATTGTATGATATTGTTTTATTAAAGTCTGATTAGGATCAACGCTGTGACTCACTTCTGAGCGGATGACACGTATACAAGGGTTTAGGTTTTTTAAAAGAACTACCGTATTACAATGAACGAGTTCTAGAAAAACTGTTAGGGTTACCAATGGTGCATTATTTGTTTTATTCAGAATTATTTTACGCTTCAACTCGTAGTAATGTTTTGGTGATTTCTTTTGGGAATCATATATCGTAATAATTATTATATTATTTTTTGTCGAAGCATAAATCGCACAAGCGTCCACATTGTGATAAATAAGCGGTCGGCAAACGGCATACATTGTAACAATCCGAAGTGCTCTTGAGCCCGACGCAATCGTTCCTCACTCGGGAACATTGTATAAGCGATTCTTTACCTCGGTAGGCACGTTAGATTAGCTGTTCACGATGATTCAGGGTATTATAAAAATATTCACGAGACCGGGTGACCAATGTAGAGATACCGATTAGGTACTTTTTACTCATACATCTCTCCATCAACTCGAATTTAGGCAGCGCTATGGAGAATACGTTCAAGACAAAAGTCACATGCAAATCGAGATGAAACACATGAAAGTTCGACTTTACCCAAAAATACTATTTCCCCCCGGATACGAATATATTAACGTCACGTTTGTCCGTTCGCTGGTAACGTTCGCTTAGAAGACATTAGGAAAACTATTTACGAAACATGAAACTGTACCTGCAGGTTGTTTATCGATCATTCAAGTGTGATCCTCAAATAGGATACCATTTACTTATTTGCTGAGGACAAAAGCGAATAAAACCAAATAGCACGTTGACATGACATGTGCGAGTAAATTACGTTGACGGGTCATTTAGATGTCTCGGTGCGGTTTATGGACACCGCCGGCGGCGGGCGATTCTGCATTTGTCACGAGTTTATCTTACATATTTTACATGTGTGTAAATTTTCGTGTAATAATTTAGAAATAATAGTTTGTAGTTATACTTCCATTTCTTAAATTTGTACACCTTAAAAGGTAAAATATGGCTTGAACTAATAATTCTGTAACATCTTTACATGTACCCATATTTGTGCATATAAACTTATCTGTTTTACAGTGAAATAAAAAATACTGTTGACAGAAAAGATAATTAAATACAATACGTCTCGATATCCTTTATGGCGCATACGACTACAAAATAAACAAGGAAAAGGGATATATAATAAGAAAAGAAGCGCACACAAAAGGCGGGCTTTACATGTCAAGTATTTCATGTTATATATGTTTTATACAAATATTTAACATGGCAGCGCATGTTATTTAATTTATGAACAGTTGTATGTTTATTAAATTTACTCGCTCTTCTCTATGCCCTGAAGTATATTCGCCGTAAAACGTATAATGTTACAAAAGAATAAACTGATATACTGACTGCCTGAAATTAAATTAAATTAAAATCGAACGGTAAAATTAAATTAAAATCGACATAAAACAAAACTGAAATATAATGTGTCAGAAAGTAGACTTTGACACAAACGATAAGCTGTCACGTAAGCTCAAGCCATACTGAAACTGGTATATTTTTTTCTGTTATTTAGAGTGCTGAGTTTTTTTCTTCCGGTCTTCCTATCCTGAAGGGCGTACAATGCCGATGAATGATAACTAAAATAATGAATAAAACAATTTATATTTGAATTTCTAGGACATCACATTTTAGAGCGACGCGTGCGTCATTAAACTCTCCTTCTCGCGTCCTTCAAACCCAAACCGGATAGGTACTCGTAGGTAACTTAGTTATTACGTAATGAAATTTATTTTAATGTGTCAGTGTAGATATAGAAACAGACACTTAACATTAAGGTGCATTATGATAGATGTTTCAATTAATATTTCACTATTAAGAAATCATAATTCTATTTTTATTTCTAAAGAGCGTTATTGCATAAGAATAGCTCCAAAAATTAGACAGCCTAATAAATATTAAACAAAATCGAAAATCCAAGGAGAGAAGTTTTATATGAAATTGTCATTATAATACTTAATTTATATGTACATTTAAAAACAAAACAATTCGTATTCATTACTTTCTTTGTGCATCGAGTTCCGACCGGGGCGATGGCGGCATTAATGGAATCGACCTCCGTATAGTGCAGTGAGCTTCACCTATCTAGTGCATTAATCTGCTTACGATGTGTGTTGTCATGCTATTGTTGGATTCAAGGATGCACTGCGAACGGACATTATGTTCGTGCGAGTCTATTAAAGAGATATGAAATAATCCTTATTTGTTGTTTCGTTGTTAATTTTTTTTAAAATTCACCACTACGGATTACGTATTGTATTATTCCAGCTTTCTTGTACTTGCAATATGATTATGTAAATATTCATTCAATGATTTATGGAATACTCAGAGATTTCTGTTAATTATATTTTGGTACAATAAGGAATATAGCAAAGGATAAAAATAAAATAAATTGCATAGAAACAATCAGAACAGCTGCGTGCGAGCATAGGAGCATACGAGCTACAACGTGTTAATGGGCAAAGTATTTGGAATCAAAAAAAAAGAAATCATTACTGGAGATTTGGACATGCAATCATATTTATTGAGTGAGTATCTTAACCGACTCCTTTGGCTTTAGAATGGGCAAATGATAATGGGAAATAAGAAATTTAACCTAATATTTAGCCCAATAAATAATTAACGATAAATTGTGATTTATTCGGTGCGAACGGTAGCATTCAGGTAGACAAGCGGCGTGACGTGTCCCGGCCCTCGAGCGGTGTCTCAGTCGAATGCCTCGGAGGCCGTCGCACAATTATCTCAATAATAAATTGGACACCGTTTTCATAAATACCGCCGGACACAACTATAATTACAACAAATTGCATTGCCGGCCGACTTACGCGAATTCGACATCCACAAGTGAACGGTGTTGTGAAACTATAACATACTCGAAAAGTGTTTCGAGTAGAGACGCAAGGGTTAAGGTGATATTAAACAAAACGAAGCAAAATAAAAATGTTATAATAATCGGAACTGGGTATTGAAAATGGACAAATTGACACATTTCTTAATGAGAGTAGAGATTTCTATGCTGAGACACATAGATCTTTTAATAAAAACTCACTCACACGATAAGATGATTAAAATTATCTCTTAATATTCGAGAACATGCCTAGCTAGTGGCGAATTAATAGCACCGCCTTCTCGAAGGTCTGATTAATATTTCGAACGCATAATGGCTGGGCTGACCAGACGAAAACCCCTTGCATTTAGAATGTCATATTTACATCATCGGAATTTGGCCACGCTGTTCAGGTATGCAAGTTCGGATCCAGACGGGTGCGTTCGAACATGAATTTAGATACTATTTAAGTATAACAGTGCGATATATTTAAGATGCAGAAAAGGGGGATTGCTGCCAATAGTGACAATTAATTTTCTTTACATATTGATTTTTTAACATTAAGCCGAAATTATTTAACATGGACATAGTTATTTTAAGGATGGCTTGCAGTGTAGCTTTAGTGGCTCTGAAGGAAACATAAAAGTTCGTCGAAATCGTAGTCACCATCAATAAATTGAACCGTAAAAATAAGGTTAGTCATATTAATAGTGATGAGTAAAGCTGCTGAGTAACAGGACATACTCAGAATACTAAGAGATTTTGTCACTGTGAGCCAAACACATTTCGCTGATCATCATATTTGTGTGCAATTTGTAAGTGACTATTCGTTCATCTAAACACGCTTAAAGTCTACACATGTTGTTGGCGAGAAGACCGTAAAATCAATGAAGCCACTTGCAAATTGAGTCGCGAAAGAAAAGCGTAAAAATACAAAAAATACGTTTATCGTTTCTATAAAGTGACATTGTTATTGCGACGAGATCAGCCGATTGACTACATTTTGTATTCAGGGCTTATCGATGTTAGACCACGGCGCAGTGCTAGTAAGTCAGGATAAGAATATTATTTTCAGTGTCGCGGTAAATAACTCTACCGTTCAGCGTTCGGGAGTTTATAGCGAAAACAGCATCGGTGCCGAGGCTTGGCTCGCGTGGCGTTCGCACATCTGCATACGAATTGCCGGTTCTTTGGCCATATCGGTTTATGACCAGTCGCTTGCATACGAGTGTGCATGTCATGCGCCCAATGACCGACATGCAAATACTCCGCACACCTCGATTGCGGTGACGGTACAAATAAATAAAAGCTTTTCCAGAGTCCAGTACGGCCACGCTGCATTTGCATAATAAATGGCAATGGATTGTTCATATTTTCCATTTTGAAATTTTACGTTCGCAATCAGATAATTTTAATAAAAAAACGAAATTGCGCCGTCAATAAAATGCTAGATAATTCCGTGGGGCGCGACGGCCGCGGGCCCGCATACGTTTCAGCCGCGTGTCATTCTGTTTACACATCGAGGCGAGTATTATATCGATAAAGACAATCGTAAAGTTTCCATTTAAATGCATCGGGCCCACATCTCGTTCGTTTAAGAAGACGCACATGGCGGACACTTCACCGGTTAACGTCGGCGGACGTGCTAAAAGAAATAAAAATATAAAATACACTGACAATAAAACGGTAATTGAATATGAGAGGTATTTTCATTCAAGTTACGATTGTACTGAACGAGGTGTCCCGGAGGCGGCTTAAAAGAACTAGTGTTTGCCGACTGCTTTAAATTTTTGAAATATGAAATAAATGTGAATTTTGTTTATTGATATACAACAATAGCTTGTCAATAGCTAGAGAGGAAAAAAAAGAAAATCGGTTAAAGAATCTCGGAGAAAAAGGTGCTGTACCCTACTGTTTTGTTCTTTTTCGACCCTTTTTTGTTACACTGCTGAGAGGGTTTTAGGGTTTTGTTTTTAACTATGTATATATTGAAGACTAACTATTCTTTATTCTCCACCCAGAAGTGTGCACATCAGATATTCGATCACGCGGACCGACATTAAATCTGTTGGCAACGTTCGAACACAAGTTATAGGTACAGCGAAGTTTCAATTGATTGGTAACTTTACAGTGAGTTGATGAATACTCCTTTTATTACATCTAACTACATGTATACACTCACGCTTATTTTCCACAAGGGTAGGCGGCGACTTACGATTTTTCAGCGGCTACGATACTGAGGAACTTTCTTTCGCGTTTTCTTATCTTCATAAAAGCCGTCACACCAGCTCGTCCACTGGAGGTACTCTTGACCTGGTTTTCCCTTTACGTTCATCGTAGTTCGCCACGATTCGACTTCGAATTACAATTTCTCGCGCCCGTAGGAGAAATACGCGACGAGTTGCAAGTCACGACAGTGTTACTACGGTTTTTAATCT